>CM052443.1:2146785-2214135 GCA_028533085.1 Varecia variegata | reverse complement strand
CTCAATTCTAAACCATGAAATTTCATTTGTATTGGTCAAATTCTAAGTTAAAAAAGCCCTTTTGTTAGAGACTTACTATATGTTAACAGTTGCTTTTATTACCTCCTGGATATTCTAAAGTTGTTTTATATATCATTTGCTGATAAATCATACTGTACTTCAAAAATTCGGCAGAGCTTGCACTCTTAAAACATATGAAAAGAGTATTCACAATATGAAGCGTACATAGAAGAGAGAGATAAATCTACCAACAGCAGAGTGATGTTCATTACTGCAGCAAATATTACTTGCAGTAGCATTTGTGTATCAATTTATATTTTACAAAGCACATTCCTAAAAATCTCACTTAATTATATATTGTATTCCTCTGTGAGCCTCTTAGCAGCCAGCATGGGGAAAAAATATTTATATAGTCCTGCCTAAAAATTTAAATCTTACATTTGCTTAAAAAACGAAACTTAAAAATTGTCTTGGAATATTTCCTGAAAGAATATATCAGTGGGACTTTCCATTAGTGACTTTGGAGAGAACCTAGTTTTCATCTTTGAGTAGCATTTTGTAAAGTACACAGAAATTGTCCTCACATGGCTTTGACTGCATCCTCTCTCTCCGTGTTCAGAGCTTCTATCCCTAAACCCTAACCCAGTACTGACATGTCTTCAAGAACATAAGCTAATATGATGCAAAAATCACTAAAAGCATGCCTCAAACTCTTCTTGCTGTATGGAATGCTAATGTTTAGAGTAAACTAAATAGATTGGGTGCTTGTGTGCATCTTCCAATCAATTAAATAGGGACCTTTATAATCAGAAACATTAAAATTTAGGCACTGACCATCGAAGTAAATTTCAGCTATTTCAAACATTTAAAAACCAGAGGAAAATAAGATTGCAGTGTTCAATCCCTCGTGTGTGCCGTGTGAAGTTTGCGAGAAAGGAAACTAATGTTTTTGAGAACTCACCATGTACCAGGTGCTGTGCAGATACTATCTCACTTAATCTTCACAACCACGGTTGGATGACGAGGTTTAAAGCAGTTTTGTGAGTGAGGGAACCGGGGTTCAGGCAGGGACGGCAGGCCAGCGCCCCAGCGTGTGAATACACCGTCTTCACCGCACCACCTCCTGTGTGCTGTGGCCCCTTTTGTTTTTGTTTAAAATCAAACCACGGTCATTAGATCCAAAGATCAACATTGTCTCACTTGTGAATCTCGGTCTGTGACTTTAGACTTTTCAAACAGAACGCTTAGTGCCACTTCCGATGTACCCGTGATCGGTACCTGCTCCGTTTTGCTAACAGGAAAAAAAATCCAAAGATTCTCCTGTGACTCGTAACATCATCTTCATAGATAAGCAAATAGTCTTAGCTTCAATTACATTTACTACATCAGAAAACAGAATACGCTGGGTCTTGTCCTTTAGACATAACCTAATGACAGACCAATATTGAAAGTAAGCAATTGCCTGCAGTCCATTCCAATTCACAGCATCTGATATGTCTCGTATAAAATAATAAAGTGTTCCTAGAAATATTAGAAGAAACACCATTATTTAATTACCATAAGGCCTTCCGGGACAGAAATAAAACATGATTTAGGTGTACGAGCACGTGGGGGTGGATGGAGACTGAAAAGACATTATACAGAAGGCACATGAAATGCTGTCGGGGGAGAAGGCAGATTGTGGGCCAGCCGGCAAGATGAGGGATGAAACGCTAAAATAAAGTGAAAAAAGGACAAATAAGTTCTCCTTGATATTTTGTATTACTGAGGCTGAAACACAGGCAACTTATAAAGGGGAAACAATACTTTAGAGATGAAATAAAGTAATGTTTTTCAAAGCCAAGAAGGAAAGAAATCATGGGAAAAACTTTTTAAATTTTATGTCTCATAAGACGGTATATTCCTTTTAGTGAATCAGACTAGTTAAGCAACTGGTTTGATCGTGAAAGGCAGAGGGTCCAAAAGTGGCTTTTGACTTAGATGGCTAGAAATAAAACAGTAGGCATAGCACCAAAACGGATGCTGACATGGGACTTTATTCAACGGCAGTAGCTAAGAAGAACACTGCATAACAAATATACATCGTATCCTTAGGAATCGGGAATCAAAAGTCACAAGGAAAATCAACTTACCATATCTTGGTTGTTTTGCTATGCAGACTTGAGGCTTACTCCTCAGAAGTATAGATACCCAAGTCAGAGATGCAACAGCAATTGCAAAAGTATAGAATGTATTTCAGTAGATGATGTAATCCACACATAAATTGAATTTAGGAAATTCACTTTACAAAGTGCTTCAAAACACCATGGAATTGTTTATGCCGCAGTTTCAATCACCTCTTTGGAGGTCTCTCTCACGGGAAAACGCGAGCCCCTTTCAGCTCATGATAACCGGGCAGCACCTGGTGTCGTTTTAAGGGATTCTTGAATTCATTGTGCAGTTTAGGCTTTGGACAAGCTAGTCCCTGGTGGTCAAAAGAAAAAAAAAAAATTATGCTTATTTAATTTGAAATGATATAAACAATTTACATAAAATAAATTTAAAATAATCTTAAAATAATTTAAAAATATATAAAGGAGCTCATACATACTGAATAATAATTTTCAAAAAGTATAAATAAGAAAAGTGACTATTAACATGTGCCCTGGAGGGCACTATGCTGCCTTACGAGCTAGGGTGGCTGAGGTTTGCGGGCCACTCCCGTTATGTGTCTTTCCAGGGTCAGCGGGGGCTCACCCCCCACTAGGACCAGATGACCAAGCGGCACCTGCTGGGGACATGGCCGCACGTTGTGGCAGACGGGCAGAGACCCCACCCAGGAGACCAAGTCCTCCGCCCAGGAGCAGCACAGGCCGACCGAGAGGGGACAGAAATTGCCTTCTGACCACCTGCCTGGGAAGAGGCAAGAGAAGCCCATCTGTGGCTCCCCTGAGCAGCCGTTGTCCCACACACAGAGACCAGTGGGTGGCACAATGCTAGCGGTCGGTGGATCTACTGAACAACTTTTTAAATATTAAGATGCATCTGCAACGCGTCCACAGACCTGGCAGGCGTTGCCGGTTTGGAAGCTGGCACAGTCCTCCGAAGGACAAGACTGTGACGCAGCAGGAAGGTGGGAGCTGGGGGTGCCCGTGGAGAAACACACCAAGGGGTGGAATTTCTCAAGTCTTCCCACGTGGTAAGATGTTCCCAGGGACATTTGGGTGGGTGGAATATGCCTGGAAAGTAGAAAGTATCAGAAAAATAAATAATGAGTGTGATACCAGCCACATCAGTGAAATGGAAAAGACGGCCCAGAAACAGCACCAGGTACGGGTGAGCACTTTCTATTTGACAAAAGTGAAAATGCGAAACAATGAGGAAAGGAAGGAATGCTAGAGAAATGACTTACAAGTGGGGGAAAAGGACAGAAATTCCTTCCCCTCACAGTATATACCAGAATACATGCTAAGTAGGTAAAATTAAGTGAAAAAAGAAAACCAAATCATAAAAAGAGAAGAAGAAAATATTGTAGATATAAAAATATCTACATGATGCCTGGTTAGAAAATATAAAATATAATATAAAATTTCCTGTTCATAAATTCCATAAATAAAATTTTAATTTTGCCTTTTCAGGAAAATAACAGGTGGGAAAATGTTTTTAACAAACTGATGGACAGTGATATACAAAGAATTAAAGAGTTGAAAGGTTATGTTTAAAAAAGATAATCCAAAGGATATTCAATGACTGAAAATATCATTCATAAAAGTTGACATCTAAGTATTTAATGACTATACCAAAATGCTTAAGTGTTCTAGAAATCAAAATTTAAAAATTGAAAAGCAAAATGAATGATTTACTCTTTCTAACCACATAAATAATTTGACTAGAGAAATAAAGTTATAATTAATATCCTTTGATACCAATATTTCAGTACTAGAGATATTCCTCAGGAAATTAAGAGGTGCTGGTAAGTGTGTGTTCTTGAAGATATTCGTTCCAATATCCAACATCCTTTTCTTAAAAATCGGAAGCACCCTCCATGCACGAAATAGAATAACTAATTGCATGTTCAAAGATGCAGCACCAACGGTCACAAATGACGTGAGTACACAGTATTGGATGATGTGGGAAGATGCTCACACTCAGTGGGACCTGAATAAAAGCAGAATAAAAATTTGTGTGTAAAGGAAGATTCAGGAGAAGGACACAGGAAGGTGATAAAGCAAACCGTTAGCAGTATTTATCCTTGGGCTGAGTGATGACGATGATTTCTATTTTTCCTTTATACTCATTGGTATTTTCCAAACTTTCTGTAATGAAGATGTGTTAATTTTAGAATTAGAATAGAATAATGACTAACTTAAAATTATAATACTTAATGTTAATGTGGGTGCAGTGAGACTTGAAACCTGGTACTCTGTGGGTGGGAGTAGGAACTGGTAAAACCATTCAGGATAACAATATATTGCTATAACCTTTGAAACTGTGCTCCTGCCCTTTGCATCAGTGATTTCCCTTTTAGAAAGATAGCCAAAGCATATGCTAAAAATGTTATATATTAGGAAATAAATTTCCATACCTAACACTAATGAAGGAAACCATAAAGAAAAATATTACTAAAGTTGATAACAGAAAACTTCTTATGTATCCATAAATGTCATCAATAACTGTTTAATGTTGCCTTCTTGTGAGAAATTATTTTATAAATATATAATATAATTATATAAATATTTATATTTTATAAACATATTTATATAACATACAAATGATGGGTATATTTTCACAGTTATATTTATCATAACAAAAATTCAAAACTACCTAACTGTCCATAAATAGGCATTAGTTATATCACTTTGACCATTGATTCAATGGAACATGCATATGATATAATATTATCATGAAGCTGAGAAGAAAATCTCAATTAAGTCATAAAATGAAATGTAGAAAAGATGAAAGAAAATATCGGAATCTTTTAAATAGTTCATATTATGGAAGCTTTTTACTGATATCTTCACATTTTTGTGTATTTCTAATTTTTTCTCAAAATGCACTTTTACAAACTGAGACCCTACGCTTTATTTTTAAAGAGTCAAGAGAAACATTGGTTAAAGTTGAAAGAGAATTATTAAATAATTTTAACATTGAAACTTAAGATTCTAATGCAGCTGGAGATCTCAAATATCAGCCGTCTTTTTGACTATTTATGTTCCCTTTTTCTAAGAGAAATTTAAAAAATATTTTTCATCTAATTATTCTTTAATGGGTTTAGTAATAATGAGCCAGTTCGTAGACAACTAGTTAAAACCCAACCAACATGGGCTGTTTCCCTGCACATTTTGCGATGAGAGGGAAAATTTGCCTTGACAAGCTTGCACGATTTTTCTGGAACGAGGAAGTGGTTTGGGTGACTCATCTATGCCAACATGCCAGTTTGTTGTGGGTATTTCCTCTGAAAAGCCATTTGAATGAAACAACTGCTTATGACATCAACTCGCTAAATTACACTCTTGCATATAAACGAGTAGCAAGGAAATAAAAGTAACACTTTTCAGTCCAACTGAAGAGAAATTTGGAGAGATGACTGATGCAGGCAAATTATATTCTTCAGGGAGAAAGCCAATGATTGAAATGGTTGCACAGCAGACAGAGACCCGCACGCTCACAAACGCAGCCACTGCTGAAATTGTCCCCACGTTCCTCAGGATCTCAGTGAGATGAGAGAGAAAATGCAGCTCCACTCATTGCCCGAAAAATAGCGACACTGTCTTTCTTCAGCCATGGCTCTGGGGTCAGGGACAGAATTATTGTAGAATCATGAATACTAATGAGGAGATTGGGTCTTGAAAATGTGCCACCCTCCTTACAGAGGGATAATTCCATTTGTGTTGAATTATAAGATACACTGAGTAAAACAATGGCGGAGTCTGATTTGCAGTCCTAGCTCTGGGATTGACCAAAAGAATTTGGGCAAGCCATCACGCCTCTGTCCTTTCCTCATCTATAAAATGGGTAGTACAATAAACATCTCAAAATGAGGATTTTGAAGCTTAGACTCAGTAACTTGAGACAGCTTTTTGTAAACTCTGAAGTGTTTCAGGAAAGAAAGCAAAATAGTACTAACTCATTAAACACCGAGCTCGTTACTCGCCAGCCTTTGCACGCCGGGGATGCGAGATGATGAAGACGGGGCTTCCAAATACCAGCCGTGCCTTGGTTCATTTTGGCACTGTCGGAAGAGCGATGGCATCATCTGGAGCTGTCCAGCATAAATGCGCTTTCCCTGCATCATCTCGCCGTCCCTAAAGACAGGTGCCACCTGCAGGATCACGCCTTGACCTTCTGCTCTGTGCGGGGCCGGCTGATGTTGGGAGGAGCTGTGTGATGCACACTTCCTAATGACTCTGTAGCCATCTCAGTCCTGACCCAGAGAATCTAATCTGAAATTAGTAGGCATCTAATTGCTTTTTAATTTAAAGCAATTAGAAAGAAGGGCATCACCATACACCATTTGTGAAGAAAGTATCACAATGAGAAAGACTAAGGAAATACAGGATGGGTGTCTGCGAATTGCAAATGTACTTTTGTGCATAACTGGCACTGAAATGCCTAAGAATCAATGAGTTGAAAAGGAAACTTATTATATCTGCCCACAGTAGTGTGTGGCCATAATCATAATCGTTTCATTTTAAAATATGAATCCTTTCAGTTTTCATTTTACTAACTTATCTTGTAACTTCATCACAACCCTATCGTTGCACTGAAACTTGGAACACAAAGCCATCCACCGGGTCTTAAAACCAAGAGGGGGAACTCTGTACCTGATTAGCAATTAAAAAAAAATAAAACAGAAATAATGCATTATTTCCTCCTCCCTCCCTCTCTCCTTCCTTCCCTCCTACCTTTTTTCTTCTTTCCTCTTTCTTTCTTCCTTTGTTTCTTTCGTCTTGCATTCAATAAATATTTACTCACTACTTGCATGCCATGCTTGTGGGAATATAAAAATGAGACAGAACTATCGTATTTCTAAATATAACACAAAACCATAAGAAAGAAGAATCACCAAATTTATTATGTGTTTTTCAGAAGCTTTCAGAAATCCTTTCTATGATATATATCAAGGAGAATATACAAGAGTGTGGGGAATAGTGGAATCTGCAGCTTTTCCTAAACTGGCAAAGAAAGTGACTTAATTCAGGGCCAGTATATATTTAAATCCTGCAATTTGAAAAACATCTGTTCCCTAGATAATAGGAAATGAAATCAAGGAATTGGTCCAGGGATTAGTGTACAGGATATGGGAGTAGATATGATTAAAAGAATGTAACATCACATACTATCTGTTCATTTTAGCATAGTAACTTTTAAATATGCATACACATTATAAGGCTGGAGTTTGAATTGGATTCCATTTTTCATAAATGAAAAGCTTCTAGCAGGAGGTCCCAAACACTGTGTGAGAGCCTCTGAGAGCTGTGAAGATGAGTAAGGCAGGATCTCCACCCTCAGGAGGCTTATAGTCTAGAGAGGGAAAGGGAGAGGGAAGGCCAGAAACTGCATGTGCAAGAGAGAGAAAATTTTTTTCATGCTAAAAAATTAAAGAGGGATGAGAAATATTTAGCTGTACAAGCAAAGAAAGTGCTCAGAAGACAGAAATATTAATCCTGGCAAAGCATCAAAATTGCTTAATGGCAAAGGTGGCTTCTGGGATGAATATGGGAGGATAAATGAGGATTTTAAAAGGGTTGGAAAGAAAAACAAGGAAACTATGGGCTTCAGGAAGAGAGTAAGTCAAGACTTTTTAAGAGGTGCTGGACCTCCAGGATCTGTTCAGACATGTGTGGCTGCAATGTCAGGTGGGCCAAGAGACAGTCTGGAGTCAGAGATTCCTTACGTTTGGGACAGCTGAGAGTAGATGCAGAGTAACTTCCATGCGGAATCAAGGCTAATTTTGCCAGCCTCAACCGGCTCTCTCCACCTCCGGCTGTCTAGGCGTGGTTGTCCTCCGTGCAGGCAGCTGCCCACGCCAGTGCACTGAGGAACCCCTCTCCCTGGCCGCCTGGGTGAACCGAGCTCTGGGCTTTGTGTACACACCCTGAGATTGTCCCGGAAAGGTCACGGTTACGGGGTGGGGTATGGAAAAGTCATGGTGAAGTTCATTACATAGGTCTAGTCACTTGGGAGAAGAATAATTGTGCATCTCTCATCAAAACACGTCAACTCCGTAACATGTTGTCCTTGTCTCCTGACACTGATGATCGGACGTGATTTTATGATGTTTCTAGAACTGCAGCTTTGGGGCAGCCGGCCACGAGGATGGCAGCACTGCCAAGGCCTGTCTTATTTTTGATGAACCCAGGCTCCCCTGCGGGACGGCAAACTGTGCCCCCAGACAGCCCGTCTCCTTCAGTGCGGGCACCCCTCAGTCACCACGATCTGCCACGTTTTCCCTGTCACCTGCAAACGTGCGTGCTGCACGTCTGCTTGGTAGGGAACAATGAAGAAATCACAATTGTTTCCATCCACCCGTGGTTTAATGAGGAACGGGTGATAATGGCGACAGTTGCAGGAAAATCTAAAACTTTTCAGTTACAGGAAAAGCTCCAGCACATGGCTAATTACATCCCGATTCAGAGGCTTTCCAGAAGAATGAAACAATATAGACGTAGTTTTGTTCTGTTTTGTTTTTCCTTCTGGATCACAGAGGAATAATAGAGAAAAGGGGGAAATAATATGCTGGCTGGGTAGGAAAAACTCACTGATTGTGATGGTAATAGATGATTACATCATGCATTACCATAGCAACTAAACTTACAAAATAACAATTATGTTAGGAGAAGTTATTTGAAATCGCTTCCTTGATAGCTGATATACAGCCCCAGTGAAAAGATGCGACAGATAAATAGAAAGATTTGTTCTTTCTATTGAGGTTTGATTCACTATTTGTCTCTGTTCTTGATTTTTCCCCATTATACTCTGAACCTCTTTAGAGGAAAGAAATATCCTTTTGTCTCTTTGATGGAATAAAAGCAATGCTTAAACCTTTCTCTCCACCTTTTTCTGTTTTGGAAGAGCTCTGCCTTTATTTACTTTACTCAAAAGGAAGCTGAGCACACATTCAGCAGGTACAACATATGTAACAATAAGAAAAATACCAGAGGGAAGCATTTCCCCTGAACAAAAACTAAAATGAAAATAAAGAGTCAATAAAACCAGCTACAAAGTTCACTTCCACTTCGAAGGCACAGATGGAAGAGATTTGAATCTTCTTCCCTGTGTAAGTTAGGTTTCACTTTTATTTAAAAATCCATACTAAGAAAGAAACCTAATAGCCTAGATTTATCTTCTAGAGTTGGAAAATTTTTCATTCAAATCTACCTTGGAAGTATCTTGCTACAAAGTCTTTTTTTTTTAATTTTTAAAAATGTATTTGGTGGTCTACAGCATTAAAATAGTCCTAAAATTCAGTGGTCCAATAGACTTTCACTTTATAGCTAATATTTTCTCTTTTCTTTCTTTCTTTCTCCCTCTTTCTTTCTTCCTTCCTTTCTTTCTTTTTTTCTTTTCAAGAAATGTGGAAAACATTAGCGAAAATTGTGTTGGTCTGTACAATTTTATTCTGTTAAAGACAGGTTTTATGATACATTTAGCCTTTTAAATGACACTAATAGTCTCTGGAGACACATGGTTTTTCCTCTAGTGCAACAATTAAGTCCATTTCAATGCTATTTGGATAAGTTGAAACAATTCAGTTACTGTATGTCTGCTCCTAGGTATGTACCGTAAGCCCAAAGGGGAGCACGGAAAGTTGCCTAAATAATAAAGTTTTAGCCAACTTGAGACATGTACCAAACTATTTGCTTTTTCCATATTTCACTCCCTTATTTTTCTCTTATTTCTTACAGAAGGGGAATAATAAGACCTTCTGAAATGTGTGCCGGTCAGAGAAGTGACTCAGTAATGGGTATTATTAATCACAATTGGGTTCTTTTCTCCTCTCTCCCTGGAGTTTGAAATGTGTTTCCCACTAGAAGCAAGCAAGGCTTATGTGATTTATTTATTTTATTTTCTTAATCAAGTAAGTTAGAATAAATATGTGTGTATAATTAGACATGCTTTTCAGGTGAAAGCATAGTTTGGTAGTTGGAAGTCTGTTCAGAATATATATTTGTGTGTTGCTCAATTATGAAGCTCAATTATAATCAAATTATTACTGACTGAGAAATAAGGAAGTCAGAGGCAGTAATTTAGTGAATTCCAGATCTACACGTTTGGCTCAGGTCATACTTTTAAGTGTAAGTTTACCCACTGGGAGAAAAGTAGAAATCCAAGAATGCTTCCACTTCAGCAGGTCCCCAGGTAATATCACGCACGTCGTTCAGATGTCTGACCTGCTGCAATCCCTTATTAGGAACACTGCCGGAGAAAACTTCTTCTTCTTTTCTTGCTTTTCTTTCTTTCTTTCTCTCCTTCCCTTTCTTTCTTTCTTTCTTTCAACATGAGCGAATGTTCATTTGTCGTTCTATGGGAAAAGAAAAAGATTCTTAATAAACCTGGAAACGATGATTTCAAGATCCTGGAGTCTTGAAGGCATTGACTATGCCTTCCCATCCTCCTAATATCTGATCTCTAAGTCCAGAGGAGACTTCAAAAAGCAGCAAAAGAAAACAACCACCAGAATAAACAAATCAATCAAATGTGGGAACTTCTACAGAAGCCTGGTTTTAATTACTAATCAAAAAACATATTTTTACAGATACTGCTTTTTTTTTTACACTTCCTCTTAAATTCATTTATATTAAATACTCAAAATAGTAGAGGATCATGTCACTGGTTCTCGGGAGGTCTATGGTGAATACAAAACATGAATCATCGGCATAGTTTATCCCAAACAGTAAGAGTAATATCCCTTCAGCCCGTGGCGCCCTCATGCTTCCGAGAACATGGCTCTGACATGGGCTACTCGTGCAGCACCTGAGCACGCATCTCCCCAATTCTGGCCTCACATGGGCTGTAGCTCAATGGGGAATTTTGTCCTGTGCATGCTGATGTCCTCGCTCTCGAGGAAGAGTATAACATCCTCAAGTGGCAGAGCCATGGTTGCCCTCTGCTGATCCCCTCTGAACCTGCTACCGCCGTGTTTTAAAACTGTGTGGGTAACACCAGGCCCTCCAGGGATTTGTGGTTCACTGGCATGTGAAATTTGCCATGTATCATTCAATGCACACTAATAAAACAAAATGAAGAAATAAAGAACTAGAGAAATACATTAGTAAATATCTCACCATGGAGGAATGATTTTTGCAAATCCAAAAGATAATGGAGTAAACAAGGATATATTATCTTTTTTATAGTAGCGAATGAGATTTTTTTTCAATATTTGAATTAAACAGTTTGAAGATATGTGTCTTTGTGGTAAAAATTAAGAAATTTATATAGTAGTGTTGAATAAGCAGTGATTTTTCTAGCCGGTTTTCTGCTTCACAACTGTGCAATATAAGATTGTATCATTTCAAATGAGATAACTATGAAAATAAATGAAAATGTCTTAAAAGAACTTTAAAGTAGTCAGAGAAGGCAATAGATTCTTAAATGCAATGCATTTTGAAGTAATTAATTTTTGTGAAATGCTTTCAAATTGTCCATGGGAATGCAATTTCTATGGTAAATGTAAAGTAGTAGGTTTGAAACTTATACCAGAACTTCAATATTGAAAGGCTGAATGTACACTTTTTCTTTCTTTTCTCTGTAATTGGACAAAGAGCAAGTTAGCTGAGTGCCCAGACTAATGTATTACAAGAGTAGATAGGGATCAATACAATTTTCAAACTAAATAAGCTCACAGCTGTTTTTATTTCTCTTGCCATTTACGAAACAGAATGACTTCAATGTTTCTGTCCACATTTTTAATATAGCAAAGAATCTCTAAACCAGTGTTGTTAATATAATGATAATGGTTACCTAAATTTCTCCTGGGTATTAGCATACTAAAATATCATTTCATATTAATTGTATATTGTAACCACGTGTCTCATCCCAGACAGCATTATTATCAAATTCACCGAATAGTTGAATATATGTGATAATCCTGGAACCACATACAATGCTGAGAATTAAAAAGGAATAAAATATACCATCTATGGTTGAGGAGCCATAGGATTTGGTTAACACTGAGTTCAATTTATCTACGATTTCTAACAAAGGGAACATTGCCCCAGTTTGAAAATCTTTGTAATTCCAGAAAAAGACAAGGTTTATGATTCATAATTTTATTTTATTATTTATTATTTAGCGACATTTTAAGTTTAGTCATAAAGCGGGATTAAAACAAATTCAAAATTCAGAGGAATGCTGTTAGACAAAAGTCCTTCAAACAGCAGAGATGAGTGCATCGTGTCAAGAACGATCTATTTTTTTTTTTCAATTCTTACAACTGAAGATAATATTTTCTCATTCTAGTGAGGAGAGCACAGGCATTGGAATAAACGTCAGGGTTCGAATCTGACTATGCTTCTTCCCAGCGCGGTGATGTGAGGTGCATTACTCCCCCATCCAAGAGCCGTCTTCTCTGTGCTGGAAATGGAAACTCCCTGCCTCGCGGCAGGTGCTCAGAGTGGCCGAGGGATGCAAACCTTGCAGAGCACTTGGCACATCAACGGAGTCGTTCAGCAGTCACTAAAGGTAACTAAGCAGTTGTAATGTAGCTCATCTTTAATGATGAAAATGTGATAGTTATTAATAAAACAAGTGCATGTAAGTGGATATTGCATTTTGAAAGGGGTTGGAGGGTAGATCTAACTAAACTTTACGCTTCTGGAGGAGCAGCTGCTTAAAATCATCCTTACCTTTTCATCTCTTTTCAAATTTAAACAATTACAAGAAGTTTTTGGATGTCTGTTTTGTATTTATTCACATAAATAGTACGAGTTCTTTTGCATTTCCTTTCATGACAGGAAAATGTCTGTTATGACAACTGAACACACCGCCCCGCCAGGTGGATTTCCAAACCTCGGAATCTGACATTTTGGATTCAGACCCCAGCTCCTCTCTTCCAGGCTGTGTTGCTCTGAATAAATTACTTAGCCTCTCTGAGTCTCCGCAGGTGTCAACTGGGTTATTATTACGATTTAATCAGACAATACATGCCAAGCGCTGAGCAGAGCGCGTGGCACAGATAAACGGCCCGCAAGTGGACGTTGCTATAATATTGATGCTGCCGCTCGTAATAGGGTGGTGATTATGATCATGCTGCAAAGCGAACTTTCTGGAGGTGGAATGGCAAATGCATTATCTTCCTTTTAAATTATGGAAGCATTGCTCTTAAAGAATTTGGCTAGGCCACAACTCTAGCGTTGCAAGGGCTGAGGTTTCTCGGCTCTATGTGGCATTGAAACGGATGCAACACAGACAAGGTCCAAGGCTAGAGATATTTATTTCCACTTCCTTTAATGCTCAGCAATTATAATCACAAAACTCCATACGGGCAAGCCTTGGCCTTGCAAACATTTTAGCTCTGTTATTCTGACATGGGCCACACTTGTAAGAGAAGAAGCCATGCTAAGCATTTGGTTCACAATTCATAAAGAAGACATAAGATTTAAATATCTTTCTAAGACCAAAATAAGTCAAGAAAAGTGCTCTTATAATTCGAAATACAGTAAAGAAGAATTGAACATGTGCTCAAATCGTCTTTAATTTAGGTTTGAAAACTTAGCTGGGATAGCTGTATCACGTACAAAAACATCTTAACACCGTCCTCAAGGCCAATTCCAGAGATCCCAAGTCAAATGTACAGCAACGCTCATCTCCAATTTCAACGCTCCTTTGTCCCACTTTTACTCCCTCAAACCCAGTAAACACTCGTTTATTGTCATTAGTCTCTTCTGTGGAGACGCGTCTGTCACCCCACGGACGTCGTGACGTGCTGCTCAGCATTGTCTGCACGAGATGTCACAGGCCTTGAGTGAGAATGCCGGCCATTTCCTCTCGTGGGAAGCCCTGTGACAAGGTTGGGTGTCACGAATATTTAACTGGAGATATCTGCTGTGTCTGGCATGTCTGCACGAGCGTGTGTTTGCCAGAGTCTGATACCCACAGCGAAGTCATCCCCAACCAAAAACGCGCGAATGAACCACTCATGGGAACTCCAGACGCCACAGGACATCAGGACCCGCGTTCCGGGATATGATTAGCTTCCGTGCTGTGGAAGTCCGTGAGACGCAGACAGATCTCAGCAGAACTTAGCATGCATGGGAGAAAGACAGAAATGGGAAGGGAAAATACAGTCAAAACGAAACAATTGAGCAAATGGGCATGAGCTGAAAATCATTAGTGTCAATTACCCTCGTTCAGCTCACACTTGACTGAGTATAAAAATGGTTTTGGGATTGCGTTGCTGAAAACTTGAGCAGATAGAAAGAATTGGGGCATATTAATGTCCTTCTGGAAGGCTTAATTCAGGGTGTGGGGAAATACAGTTTTACGGTTCATGTTTATTCACCCTGTTGCGTGGCGCTCTCCAGCGAGAGGGAAGGGGATGGCAGCAAACACATCCTGCCCCCGCGAGAGGACTAAGCGGACGAGGTGCGCCCTCTAAAGTGAGTCCTTTCTGTTCAAAAGCAGGAAAAAGCTGCTCTATACTATCAGGTTAAAGGGACGGGTAAACACTGAGTAAACAGGAGGAAAAGATTAGTTGTTTTAAATGAGGCTACGAAAGAAGAACTGGAAAAATGTTCATGACACGCACTGCATTCTGCCAGCCCCTGAGCGCCAGGCTGTGCCCAGAAATACCCAGCCTTTCCCCGGCGTCGCGCCAGTCTGGGGCCTGGGTCCAGCTCCCGACGCTGTCACCCCTGTGTGACCTTGGGCAGATGGCGATGAACAGGTATCATTATCACCATCCATACCATTTCTGGGAAAAGAATGAAGTGGAAGGACCTGTTCCGACTTCATCAGCGTGGCGTGCTCTCTCCCAAGACGCCCGACCTCGCAGGCTGGATTCCAAGCTGCGGGTTACGGAATCGCCCCCCTGTCCTCAATTCTGCTTCAGCAACGCAGTGCGGACATCCTGGCTCTTCCGTTGTGGTTCTTTCTCCACCCACCACTCAGCATTGCTCAGGTGTTCAGGCAGAGGCCTTTCTCCCCTCTTTTCACTCCGTCCTGGCGTAAATTACTTGAGGAATTACGTGACTACTATTCCCTGCAGGCCAGTGACACCCTTCACCCGGTGCCTGTTCTTGAGTCTTACTAACACGCTTGCTGTGGCCTCGCTGAGACTTTCCATAGGTTGTCACGTAGGCATCTCACCCGGCCCAGCCAAGAGCACCCAAACATGCTCCTCCTGCCTCCTTCTGCTGTTTCCTGTTTTGCCTGTGACATAACCATCCCTGTCTCCCGAGGCAGACGTCACAGCGTCATCCCAGCCCCTCCGCTCCCTGCATGTTCAGCCGGTTACTGAGCGGGCGGATTCTACCCGGATTCTACACCACACATGCCTCCACTCCCGGGTCAGGGCAGCCGTCTACGTTTCTCCCACTTCTCTCCCCCAGTCCTTCCGTGCCTGCTCCACTCAGCACGTATGTTCTGTGGCCGTTCATTCGCGTGTTCTGTGAGTGTTGATTACATACTGTTGGGTGGTGATGCTGAATAGTCCTATGTCTTGATGACAGTCTGTCTAGTCATTCCATTAATTATTGAGAAAGACGTTTTGAAGTCTCCAACTGTAGTTATGAATTTGCCTCTCTCTCCTTTTGGTTCCATTAGTTTTTACTCCATTTGCTTTTTGGCTCTGTTTTTGGTGCATTCTGGGATTGCTTTGGCATTTTGGTGGGTTGACCTTCTTATTACGTAATGTCCTTCTCCTACTCTGGGAATTTACTTTGCTCTGAAATATACTCTGACATTCAGACAGCCACTCCTAGTTCTTTTGATTTATGTTCGCATGGTATTTTTTTTATCCTTGTACTTTCAACCTACCTATACCATTACATTTGAAGTAACATTCTTATAGACAGAATATAGTTTGGTCATGGTTTTTTATTCATTCTGTCAATATCTTTTTTCCCTTTGAATTTATATCATGTATATTTAATATAATAATTGATACAGTAGGGCTAAAGTCTGCCATTTTATTTTTTATCTACAGTTTGTTTTCTCTGTTTTTAGTCACTCAGTTTTCTTGTTTCTGCTTTCCTGTGGGTTACTTGGACACATTTTTAGAAGTTAATTAAATGTGTCCTCTACACACATTCAGAACCACATTGGACAGTGTTATATTTTTTGCTTCAGCTGTAATACATAAGTTAGAAAATTCAAGAGGAAAAGCAAAATATACTGTATTAACTCGTATTTTTAGTTATTTCTGTTGTGCTTTTTAAATTCTAGCTGTTTAAGTATTCTTTCTTTTATCATTTATTTTCTGTTTAGAGATGTTCCTTTAGCCATATTAGCATAGGTCTGCTGGCAACAAATTCTTAGTTTTATGTTTTCTGAGAATGTCTTGATTTCTCCATCATCTTTAAAAATTTTTCTTTAACATATGAGTCTAGGTTGACAGTCCTTTTCTTACAACACTGAATAGATATGCCACTTCTTTGTGATCCATATGTTTTTTCTAAGAAAACCATCCTCACTTGAGTTGTTTTTCCCCTGAAGTGTAGTTTCCCTTTTCCTTATTTCAAGACCTTTTCTTTGTCATTAGCTTTTCAGAAGTTTGACTGTTATGTGTCTTGGTATAGATTTCTTTGGGTTTACATGGTTGGGATTTTGTTTTTTTGTTTTTGGGGGGTTTTTTTAGCTTCTTAAATCTGTAGGTTTATGTATTTCACCAAATGGGAAGTTTTTAGTCACTATTTCTTTGAACAATTTTTCAGCCCTTCCCTCTTCTCTCCTTCTAGGACGCTGAAGGCACAGAGGTTAGACCTTTTGTTTCGTCCCGTAGGTCCTTTAGGTTCTGTTTGCTTTTTTCCCTTAAATTTATGTTCTCTTTTTTGTTCACAGTGGGTAATTCTAATTGTCCTATCAAGGCCACTGGTTCTTCCCTCTGTCTCATCTGCTCTGCTTTTGAGCTCACCCATTGTGTTTTTATTTTTATTAATGTATTTTCCCCTTTTAAAATTTCAGTGTGGTTCTTGTTTATATCTTCAATTTTTTGTTGAGATGTTATATTTATTTGATGGTACTGTCTACTTTTACATCTGTAACAGGCATGTTTGTATAATAATTACTTTTTGAAGAATTTCTGTGATGGATGCTGTAACATTCTTGTCAGATAATTTTAATATCTCTCACCTCTGTGTTGGTGTCTGTTGACTGTCTTTTCTCATTCAAATTGAGATTTTCCTGGTTCTTGGTATGATGAGTGATTTTTTTTTTTCTTATTAAACCTTGGCCATCTGGAGTATTATGTGACTCCAGATCTTCTATTTTAGCTGGCTTTTATTGACATTGCTCTGACAGGGCTGATACCAGCCTGGTTGGAAAGGGAAGCAGTGTTTTCTTACTTGTAACGGGGTGGTGTCATTCCTGCTGGGAGCTGGTGAACACTCTGACTCCCCACCAAGCCTCCTCTGGCCCTGGGCCACTGCGGAGGAGAGGAAGCTCTGCTGACACCACACGGGTTGGGGGTGGGGAGGGTATTGTCATCTGGCTGAAATAGGCGTCCTGACTCCTATCAGCCTTCTCTGACACCGTACTGGGGGGTCGGGGTTGAGCTTCCTCAGCACACCCTGGCAGGGGTCGAAGTCTGGTGCTCACTCAGGGTTGCTGGTGTGAGTGGGGGCTGAGTGAGCTTTCCTCCATGGTACTTGACTTGTGGATACTGTCTAAAAGTTTTCTGCTTTCCTGGGGCTACCCTTGTCCTGGTCCTTTAAGTCAAGAGAGTAGGCTTTTGCTGGGACTTATATTTGCATACGCCCAAGGGTGGGCCTGGGTGGCGGCTTCTTCAGCTGTGGGTCTAGGATGTAGGAGGCAGAAAGAAAGCCCGGGTGATGCACCACGTGTCATGTCGCAGACACTGAGGTCCCCACTTGTCTGTCTTCTTCACTCCAACTTTCAGAGTTTTCTCAAGTTTGTTTCATATATATATAATATCTAATGTTTTTAGTTGTATTTCATGAGAGGAATAGGCAAAAGAACTTCTACATCTTTCTGGAAACAGAAGTCCTGTAGGTCAGTTTTGAGATACGTTTCAAGAGACTTAAAAATGTTCAAAATTATAAGACATTCTCTGGTCATGAAGCAATAATTTTAGAAATAAATAACAAAGCTTTAATAAAACTGAACCATCTGGTTAGTAAATAATTAAATAACCCATGTTAAGAAGAAATCAAATAATTTCTGGGTATTTAAAACTAATGATAATAAAAAGTTTATGCCAGTTTGTCAGATACAAAGAAAAACTTATGGGTATAGTACATTAATTTTTAAACCTTTTTAAAGAAAATGTGAAAATAGATCATTTAACTGTTAAACTCGGTAGGTTTTAAAGAGAGAATAAGAAAACAAAGAGAAAGGAAAGAAAGATAAAAGCAAAGATCAATGAATCAGAAACTAGGACAAAAATACTTGCACTTTCCTAGGTACATGCAAGAGTTAATTTCTCAAAATAACCAAATTCATGGACAGAGTTTTAATAGATAGAATCAAGACACTAAGAGATTAAACCCCATAACTATAGGAAATTAGTATTAAGAAAGGGGTCCTTACTATCAATAGATAAATATTTTGAATTATTAAGAGTAATTTAAAAAAATTTTACATTAACAATGATGAAGTTTTTATAAAATGAATTGTTCTCCAGAAGAAAATTACCAAAGTTGACTTACAAATCAAGAGGAAATCTTCAAATAGTAAAATTGAAATGATTATTAAAGAATAATTTTGAAGCTGTCTCTCACTACAGATTTTTTTCTACTGTGAGAACAAGAAATTCTCATGCTCTCTGAAATGTCTCCCAGCATATTGGAGGTGAAATTTCTAATTTCTTAGTCGTTCACGAGGCACGGGGGATTCGGGAGTGAATCAAGTTCATCCCCTGCACTCAAGCAGCTTATGTTCTAGTTAAGGAAGGTAAACATCAAGCATATAAGCAAAGACATAAATAGAGCAAAAGATCATATAAGGTCATGATTAAAGGCATCTTTTCTCCCAGAAGCCTCTTTTTAAAACAGGATTGAAAAGGTATTTCCTTAATATCAGGAATATAATTGTACCAAACAAGTGGTCTATATACTCTACGGGTGACAACCAGAGACGGTCCATCTAAAATAAGTCCCTGGACTAGATGTCTATTTATTTAACAGTGTTATAGAAACTTTATTGATGGTTTAACACAAAAAGAAATGAGATACAGCTAGTGGATTTGATCCAATAAAATTGTCATGAGAATTAATATAAATATCCATTTATTGAGATAGTCACTTAATAGATATTTGTTCAATAAATAAATTCCAGGATATCAACAAAATATAAAAAGGGGAAAAAGAGTTTATGGGTAATGAATGGGTTCAGTAGGGTGGCAAATTATAAAATAAATGTACGAAAAATAAATCTTTCCCTTATGCCACAAAAATCTTAGCAGAAGATATAAGTGAAACAAAAAATCCCTGTCTCAGTGTCAACCAAAACATGTGCTACCAAGAAATAAAACACAAATTTTTTAAAATTTTCAAGGTTTACAAAACCCTGAAATACGTAAAATCTTGAAGAAATACAATACATAGTTCATATTTCCCTATGGGATGAGTGAATATTTAAAATAAGATACCATTTCTCCGCAAATTAAAGCAATGACAATCAAAATTCTAAATTACCTGGAGAATAATAAATTGGTAAAAATATATAGAATAGTTTGAAAAACAGGAGTATGGGTGAGGCCTACAGCTAACTCTGCCAAACGTCAATGAACAGACTTAAGGCTGGTCAGGCACACTGACGGGACAGGGTGGATTCTCCATATCACTTAGCATTAAATAAGGCTCTCACTTCCCATCTTTGAAGAGATAATTCGTTAATTATATAGTGGAATAAAAGTTGTTTGTAACTCTCCCAAACCATACACCATAATAAACCAAAGGACTACATAGTTCATTGTAAACTATGAAAAGAAAGATATAACAACTTAAAACAGCTGGAAGATTTCAGGGTAGAAAAGAGCTTTTTAGCATAAAAGCAAAGGAAGAAATAATAAAATAGCATAAACATTTGGTTGCCAGGTTTTTAATTAGCTTCTCTCCCCCGCAACTTTCCCCAAAAAAAACCCCACAGTAAACAAAAATAGAATGTCAATAGCAAGTACAAAAATGTTGAAAAACTTTTGACAAATTCGTAATCTAATATATTAAAAATCTTACAAATCAAAGGTCCTGGGAAATAAAAAATATAACAATTAAAAAAACAATGATTACTAAATTGCATCTTTTTTTCAAAGTGGCATTTTAAAAACGAATCTAGAATGTTTAAAATGCTCAAAATAAAATTAATTTAATTCAGAATTAAATAAATGTATATATACACATATGCATACACATACATATATTATAGATGCAGGTATGTGTGTATATATATATTATACAAAGTTTTTTTATCTTAAATATAACAAGTGACCACAGAGTTTTGCTACCGGACAAGGGCAAAAATGACTGTAACTGATAAAGAAAAGTCCAAAAGTGATCCACTTTGGAGAAAATATCCTAAATGTGTCTATTGCCATCATGCGCAGGGAGAACTTAGCGTCAGTGGGCTGTTTTCTCCTGTCAAGCGATTGTATTGTGCGTGGACTCTGATTCTCCTGGCTCCTGGCCTAGGGGACAGATCGGACCAGGACACAAGAGAGTGACCACTTCGAGCCACTGTGCACTACGGCCAGGCAGCAGAAGCAGGTGCCGCAGTGAACGGCCGGAGAGTGAGTTCTTGCCATTCCCCACGCAACGCCGAGTGGCCAGTGCGGCCGTGGACTCTGCCCCTGTGGCCCTGCAGTCTGGAATCTCATGGGGACGGCGTCTACACGTTCTCATTTCACCTTTCCCCAGGAGGGGCTGGGCCCCCTGGCCTCTCTGTGCTTCCCCTGTGTGCTCTGAATATTCACACATAACCTATGTCAAGTGTGGAAACTTCCTCTCTGGTTCTTTTTCTCTATTTTATCAATAAAAATGCTGTGTTTTTAAACATTTACCGTCCATAAATACAAGCCAAAAATATGGTGGTTCTTTTAAGTGCACCGTATTTATTAAAAGTTTTTACTTAGAAAAATAGGAAATAAATGGAGATAGATAAGCAGTAATCAGTTCTCCCATAGCCACAAATGCTGTCTAATGCTTTATTTTACAATCATGAGAATAAAACAGAGCTTACCGATCATGGGAACTGTAACCTTTCAGACTGGCACTACTGTGCTCCAGGCTTTGTTTTCACTGTGGGTCCTTCTCTTTGTGCCTCATGCTTTCCTGTCCCTTCCTGCCACCCTCTGCCCTGTAGGAGTGACACGGAGGTCCCTGGCAGGGCTGCTGCTCAGGAGACGCCCCCCGGTCTTCCCAGGAGTCTGAAAAGCGCAGTAAATGAGGGAACAGCCAGGAGACGGGAGAGAGCTGTTCGTCCGTCAGTTTGTACTGGCTGCATATCCTAATCGAATCCAGATTTCAGAAGTAACTCTTGGTGGATCTGTCTACGATTCAGCCCGTTTCCTGGTGTTGCCACAGTCTCAGCCTCAGAAAGGCCGGTTCCCGCTCTCTGGTGGCACGTCAGCGGGGAGAGCCACAGGTGCGGCTGGCATCCCACCAGCCTTTAGATGTGTCCCAGAAAGCAAAGCTATGTCCACGGAGAGCTGCCAGGCCATGGGGTTTTCGACACATGACACACAGTTTCAGCCGCGCTGGTCGTGATCATATAAGGCCTCATTTTTTTCCGCTGGCTGTTTCCTTCTCCCTGTCGCTGACTGCCAGGCTGGCCCGCAGCCGACATCACACGCAGGCGGGGGACAGATTCTAGCTGTCAGCTCAACAGTGCAGAAACGCGATCACCAAAAAAACCTGTAAACTTTTTGCAAGATAGGAAATACTAGTTTCTTGGTGAAGAATTGGAGACACATAGAAAAATTTCTTTATTGCAAGTAAATTCGCCCATTAAATCTGCTTCCTACCCCCACAGCCCTCTCCCCTGGGATGACCCTCAGGGAGGGGCTGTCACAGGAGACAATGAACATATCCGTAGACATCATCAGTCAGTTCGCTCTTACACTCTTGAAGGAGACCCCTGAACCCCACCAGGGGCTCACACTGGCTTCCCCTGCCCGCAGGGCATTGGCAAAGTTAACTCAGCCCCGACTCCGTGTGGTCACCCAGCCGGGCCGTTTGGCTGGCGGGACCACGGAAGCCCAGCCGTCTGACTCTTGCACGACAGGCTTCCTCACCGAGAAGGGCTGAGAGACCAGACAGCATTCCATGGGAGTGCCTTGCACTTTCCCATCAAGGATGGGGAACAGCTAGGGGGAAAACAGAAAAAAAAAAATAGAAAAAAAAGAAAGCGAGCAAATGACTGAAATCTAGCAGGGACAAGTAAAAATCAAGTCTCCTAAAAAGCAGATGGAAAATGAAGCCGCATAAATACATAAGGCACTTACGTTGTATTAAAATAATGCTGAAATTATAGAGCTGTCAGCCACAGACACACCGAGGGGCGTCTCAGGGAAGGATGCGGCCAGGCTGGGGAGAGCCACTGACAGAGGCTGGCGGGAGCCCGCTGGGGCCCACCCACAGCACTGAGCTCCAGGGTCAGATGCCACGGACCCCAGGCAGCAACCAGGCTTCCAAGGACAGGGGAGTCTTTCTCCGGGAGACCAGCCCCATGGGAGCGAGCTGATCCACCACCCACACCAAAAAATAATAAATAAATAACTGAAGAAAATGAAATGAAAATAAATTTAAAAATACAGCTACAACTCTGCCATGAAACATGAGAAAGGTGACTTTGCAAACGGCTAGTTTCTTAGAGGGGGAAAGGATTATTTTGAAAAGGACAACAGTTTTCTTTCTTGGACTGCAAGTGCAAATAATAGGGACTGAGAAGAGGGTGGCGGGACACAAAGATGCATGATTCTCTTCTTAACCATCAGAAGCAGGAGGAAAATATTTAGACTGCCCAGATATGACTTTTCCAAGTTTTATTTTCCAAACTTCACTCTTATTAACCTTTAAAACAACACTGGTAGATTATTTTTATATTCCTTTCATTGAAAAAAATATAACCCTTAGTTTTCCAATAGGTAATTTTTAGTTAAAAAAAAAAAAACCTTAGCGATGGAGACGAAAGAAAATGATGTTCTCTCATTTGGGGATTGACACGTATTGCCCTGGCAGAGCCCAGGAAATCTCTGGGCTCGACTTGCGAGAATGATACAACAATTCCACCGCCCAGGGAAAGCTCTGTCTACCTGACACGCTTCTCCTGCTTTGAGCTGCACGGGACGTCTCCCTGGCTGGCTGCGGCATATTGTTCGATGAAGAGCTGGTTTGCAGATAAAGGTGGCCCTGTCAGAAGTTCTGAATAGCTCCAAGCTAATTGCTGACCCTAACAGGCCCAATTAGCTGTTACACGCTCTGCACAGCGGCCTCTGGGACCCCCTTCCGCACACACGCACACGTGTAGCTCTCCGTGCGTCCGGCCCTTGCCTTTGGCTTTGTAGTCACCTTTCAACAGATCAAAGGTCCACGGGGAAGAATGACTGCTCTATCAGCCTCCACAGGCCCACATTCAGCCACACACATCATAGGGAAGCCCACAGCTCCCATGGCGACAGTGAGAACCCAATGTGGTATTTTAGTGCAGGTCTCAAAATGATGCCTTGATTGCTGTAATTTGATGAAATAATCCCAAGCATTTAGTGCCAATAAGCCCCCTGGTAATCAGTGCCAGTGGCAGCACATGGCAGGCTCTGTCCCTGACCCTGGGGACACGCAGGAGCCCCTGGGGAGGGATGGTCATCCCGTGTCCAACCTGCCTGACCTGGAGAACACGCCAACCTACACAGACCACCCGGGTGCCTGCTTCGTTCCTCCCCAAACCTAAGCATGTTCTTCTTGCTCTAGAAGTCCCCCGTGGTCATGACAGACAACAGAGAAGCCAGACGGGAGACAAAGACAGTGCAGGAAGCACACCCGCTATCCCTGTGCAGCACTGGACTCTGGTTGCCGGAACCTTCTCAAAGTATATTAGATGCCTTGTGAGTATGGGAGGTGACAACATAGTACTCTGTCACGTGCCCTGGTTTGTTCCCCATGCTCTGCTACTTTGGGCCACGTAAATAGTTTTCAGTGGGTTCTATTGCCATTGTGAGCATTATTATCCATGAAGTTTTCTCCATATTTTTGGATAATTTCATAGGATTTATAGAAATAAAAAAAAATGGAAAAAGCAAAATTAGGTCAAAAGATCCCAGGTTGAAGGCTGTTGATACATGTTGCCAAATTTTTTTCCAGCAGAATTGAGACACCTTTTTTCTGCCCAGCAACGTTTGACAATGATTTACCAGATATTCACCAGCATTGTGTGATCAGTTTTTGGAAATAGTTGTAAAATTGTATGTTATAATATGATTACAATTGAATTTTGCCCATATGTTTGTTAGTAGAATGTGGGGGTTTCCCACGTGCTTCATCCACTTATCTACTATGTTTTAAAATGTTTTTTCTCATTGATTGCATAATTTCTTTATATAGTACAGTTATTGCTCCTGTGCTACTATTAAATATTTCAAGTTGTTTCACTCAATTTTTACTCTTTTAGTATATGCATGATTTTGTATTTTTAGGTAGTCAATATATATCTTTTTCTGTATCTATTCTATTGTTTTTAAGCTTAGACAACTTTTCAACATCAAGAGATAAAATATATAGTTACTTTTTTAGATTTATTTATTTATTTAACTTTTTTAATGTATCTGGAATCCAGTTGGTTATATAGTATTTTGTGAAGATCTGAATTGTTTTCCAAACATCCAAACGAATTTCTCAACAGTATTGTGTAATCCACCTTCCCACTGCTACGGGTTACTTTTCCTAAAGTATTTATATCTTAAGTTTTTACATAAATTGTACTCTACCTCTGAGTATCTGTTCTGTTCTAGTAGCTGCCTGTTTACTCTCATAACACATCATTTTCATAATGGTTTCACAAATTTTAATAACTGACGAGCATGATTTCCTCATAACTCTTTTTAAAATTTTAAAAATATTTTAGTTTTAATTATTTAAGATGAATTCTAGAGTCATTTTGTCAGATTCAAATAAAATTACTGTTCGGATTTTGACGAAATTACTTTCAACAAATAGATGGCAATGCCCACCTCCCTGCGTCCCTCCCCCCGTGCCACGTGACTGTGCTGTCCCCTGCCGAGGGGCGGGGGCTCCCTCCTTCGTCACTGCTTGAATCCCGGCTGGCTGGTGGCTTCCTTTGACGGCAGACAACGTTGCTAACGAACACAGACACAAAAGTCCTGAGCAAAATATTAGCAAATCAAATCGATCCACGTATGAAGGGAATTACATACCATGACCGATCGGGGTTTGTTTCGGGTATGCAAGTCCAGCTCAGCAGCTGAAGTCAGTCAGTGTGACCCACGACACCGCCAGGCTGAGGCAGAAAAACCAAAGATCACGTTAGGGCGTAAAACGCATTTGACAAAATTCAACAGGCATATGGTTAAAATCTCTCAGCAAATTAAGAATAGAAGGGAACTTCAACTTGATAAAGAACAACTACAAAAACCAGCAGATAACATTGTTCTTAATGATGGGGCAGCAAATGCGTTCCCTAAGGTCAGAAGCAGGGCCCCGATCTCCTCGTATAGATTAGTAAGGAAGAAGTAAGTGTCTTTACTCACAGATGACCTGGTCATTATTTGCTATGTAGAAAATCCTTAAAAAATTAACAGAAAAAAACTTCCTGGAACCAATAAACAATCATAGAAAGACTGTGGCGTACAGGTTAATATACAACAGTCTATTGTGTTCCTACATACCAGCAATGAACAAGTGGAATTTAAAATTTAAAATACAATACCATTTATGTTAGCACTAAAAAAAATGAAATACTTAGGTATAAATCTAGCATAATATGTATAGGATCTATATAAATATTAACTTAATGAGGTTTTAGATATAACAACTAAAGCATAATCCATGAAAAAATGATCATTTGTTTTCACTTACTACAATTGAAAAATTTTATTCTGCAAAAGACACTGCTAAGAAAATGTAAAGACAAGCCACAGACAGGGGAAAATATTTACCAAACGCCTCTCTGTGAAAGGACTTGTATTCAAAATATACAAAGAATACTTGAAACTCAACAAGAAAAAAAACACCTCAATTAAAAAATGGACAAAAGATCTGTGCAGACATCTCACCTAAAAAGATACACAAATGACAAACATATAAAAAGATCTTCAAAATTATGTTGTTAGAAAATTGCAAATTATAATGACAAGATACCACTAAATATCTATGAGAATGGGTAAAATCCAAACAACTTATAATACAAATGTTGACAAGAACGTTGAGTTACCAGTTAACTTATTTTGTTTTATTTGTATTTTTCTGCATTTCCTAGTTGTTTTCAGTGGGATCGTTAGTCTTGCACAAATTCCTTCATATAGCTAAAAGGAATGGTGTGATTTTCTTTTTATAATGCTGACTTTAATGATGTACTTCTATTTTGAATGATACAAAGTACATAAAAGCACTTTCTATAATTAAAATATACTGCAGATGTTAGCAGCAATTTTTCTCTGAATCAATCAGTTTAGGTTTTGTAAGTAACTAGTATTTGGGAAAGGATCTCCTACGGTGACTGTCTGTGATACACAATGAATTGAGCAGTAGCCAATAAGACCACCCAAGTTACGTTTATTAATAATGTTTTCCATTCAGGTCAATTCAACAAATGTTTGTTGACCACTCATTATACGACATGATTTCCAGGACTACTTATAAGCCAACCATGAAATCAGAACCACCCATTTAGTTAATCTGACGACATTAAAATGCCAGGAACAGATTTCTTCTCCCCACCGTGAGCTCCAGCCCTACCTCTTGCCTCGTATATTCACCCTTTTACCCTCTCATGAGATACAGAGGCTCTATTCTGCACAGCCTTACAGATTCTGCAACCCAGGAAGCCTGCTAAATCAAGCAGCCACAGAACAGAAAGCGGTTTTAAAACAGACAATACTATTCAGCGTCTGTATTACCGAGTTCCCATTTTCGGGATTAGGAAGATTCAACTTCGTGTTGCTTCCTTCATCCTTATTTGCGCGGGTCTCTCCAGGCTGGGCCGTCTGCACACAGCCAAGGAGCCACTTTGCACCTTCTGGGGCTGAATATCTGAGAGAAAGCCACAGTCACCACCATAGGGATGCAGTTGGTACACAGCGTGGGAAAAATCTATGGCTATGAAACAAGAGCCCTGCAAAAGAAAATCCTTGTGTAAAAACACGAAGTGTTTAGTTTAACAAGTCAACAGGCCGGATTCGAGGACTAGCTCTTGCACTTCTGAAACAACGACTGTGTGGGCACACGGCTTCAATGGAGTCTTTCTGCATCGGTGCAATGGGAATAGCCACACTTCCCTCCCGGCGTCTTCAGTAGCTTCTCTGTTACTGTCATCTTTTCTTCAAGGAGTGAAAATAATTATCAAGATTAACTTTGGTTGAATTAAAAATAATAATAAAAGTCAATATTCTGTTAGGTTTACCTTCGACTCTTCGGAGAGCTGCCAGATTTGATCATATAAAATAAGAAATGTCGTACACATCTCCATGCCAATCTGATCTTTTTTCCCAAATACAAGAAATTTCCCCGTCGTGGGTCAACTTTCTCTCAAGGGAAGAGTAAAAGTGTCAATTGCTGGGCCGCCTCAGTGACCCTGGCTGTATTCTGGAGTTCCCTATTTCCAATGCTGGGTTTGAGACAAATCCACATTATACCAAGAAAATCAAAAAATTTTCAAAAATTTGTAAGGATGAAACATTCATTGCACCTAAAACAAGTGTCTTTCTTAGATGCTAGCATATGCAGAGAAATAACCAATGGTAAAGAAAGAATGTCTCTAAACAGGCTTCTGCAAAAGAGTGAAAGTATTTTTAAATATTGTGATTATACGGACAAAATTAATACACCTCAGACAACTAACAGTTAAATAACAAATGCATATTTCCAGCTGAAAAACTATACAAGCAATATTTTTCTATCTAGTCTCTGAACAGTTCTACCATGAACTGTGTGTAGAAATAATCATGTTTCACTAAGGCTTGCAGGATCAAACCAATTGCATCCTATATGTTGCTAGAATGTTTGGATACATGTGTTTCAAATTTATATAAAAATAAGAGGGATAATTTACTTACTTTCTGAATCAAAGCAGGGGCTTCTCAGTAATCTCTCTACCATAGAAGCTGTGCTAACCTTTGGACTATGACAATATACAGTGTACTCTTAAAATTGTACAAACAAAAATTTAACTGGATGGCTTTAATATAAGAATATTCTAACCCACCAGCCCCTTCCTACTTGAACAGATGCTCACGTCTCAGATTTCTAATAATTCTTTAAGAACACAAAATATGGCCTAAACTTGCTCCTCAAAAGAACAGTCTGCTCCCACCAGCTCTATTTCTAGAAGAATGTCTTGGGGTGTGACTTGCAATTCACACTCTCCTGAAACCAGTCTCTCAGTTGTCCCCGGATTTCTTAATCACTCGAAGCTAATAACTCTTTCCTAATGTTCATTCTCCCGACCTCTGTGGTAAATTAAATACGGCCACACATCCTTTGATACTCCTCTCATTTGGAAGCAATTTCTATTTCCCCTGCTTTTGAAGCCTGGCTAGCTGGTGTGTGCCTTGGCAAAGGGCGCAGGATGGACCGGTGCCCAGCCACTTCCAGACCGGCGGTGAGAGCTGCGTCTCCGCCTTGGTGTGCGGGATGCTGAGCCGTCGCGGGAGAAACCCTGCTCTGTTGCAGACAGGCTCAGAGAGCGCATGAAGAGGAGCCTGGGGCATCTTTGCCGAGCCAGACATGAGAGTGAAGATGTCTTGGGGTCCCTGTACCATCCTAGCCACCTAAATGCCACTGAGCACCCCATTATGAGATGTAATGCAATGATTGCTGCTTTAAAGGACTAGATTTTGGGGTAAGTTTCTTAGGCAGGAAAAGATAGCAGGAACAACTCTACCCAGCCCATGACCCCACTGGGAAGACACTACTGTAGCTCACAGTGTCTTTGCCTGGGTTGGGGAATGACTTCAAATGTCGTCTCCCCTGCAGCCCCTTCCTGCTCCGTGCTTGAGGGTTGGACGCTCAGGCTGCAGCCAAAGCCTGGACTGGCGGGTCCCAACCCCTGATGGAGTCGTCAGCGCCACCCTTCAGCACCACGGAGCTTCCAGATGACTCCTCAGCGGGGAATGAGGAAATCCCTGCCTTTGGGACATTTTATTCCATTTTCATAGAACTGTGACTATGTTCCAGGGTTTGTTTGCTTTTGACATTCATATTTCTTCTGAAATCTAAATCCCGGTGCAAATTGAGAAACATCCCTTCAATTGTTCCAGACAGGATCCTTCCATTAATGAAGGCCAAATGCTCTTTTTTTTCCCCTCCCAATAGCCAAATTCCATTTTGGACTTGTTTTGAGGATTTGTGGTGGTGTCATTCCTGTTGTTGTTGAAATGTTTGCTGTCACATAATATTTCTTCCTTCTTTGCTTGTGATGTACTTTATTTGTATCAATGAATAGGACTTTATGTTTCTTTTATAGTGAATAGATCTAATTAAGCTTATTGCTGCAAATTTTTGAACTCTTTTTTTGCATTCTAATTCTATTATCCATCATGCATTGCTTTAACTTCTACACCAAGCCATTAAAAATATATAAATAAGACAAATCCATATGGTCTGACAGCAGATAACTCAGAAAGTTAACATCAATATATTTTACATATATATTCATTCAATATATGTGTATTGGTTTACTTATGTATAATAATCCTGATTTCTGAAAGTTTCTAAGACACTTGATTTAGCACATGTACAAGTGAAGCTGTTTTAACAATATGATTTAGTGGCTCAAACAAATAAGGAGTTTTTTCTCTTTAAATACAGAGGGTCCCCTTATCTTTGGGGGACAGGTTCCCCCTATATGTAATACATTTGCCCTGTACACACATACCTTTGATAAAGTTTAATTTATAAATTAGCCCCAATAAGAGGTTAACAACTTCTCTTTGGCACATCCTAGCTGCCAGCGTTGGGGCACATTGGGGCCATCGTTAAGTACACTAAGGGTCACTTGAACACAGGCACTGCGATCTTGCGACAGTCGACCTGACAACCGAGACAGCTGCAAGGTGACTCACAGGCAGGGAGCACGACAGCCTGGATACACTGGACAAAGGGCTGATTCACATCCCAGGCAGGAAAGAATAGGACACTGCAAGATTTCATCATGTAACCCAGAACAGTGCACAATTTAAAACTTATCAATTGTTTATTTCTGAAATTTTCCCTTTAATATTTTCCGACTGCAGTTCACCGTGGGTACCTGAAAACTCAGAGAGGGAAACTTCATGTAAGGAGGGACTACTGTAAATAGTTCAGGGAGGAGGCAGGTAATCCCAGTGCAAGGAACACCTCTCTCCATGAAAGCACACGGTGGCCAGGTTCCTCCTATCTGTCCGTGTCGTCCCATGTGCCGGGTCAAAGATGGCTCACCTGATCACCTACGTGTTCCCACTGTGGAAAGAGGAGGTTAGGAGCAAACATTTCCCTGTCTAAGGATGTGACAGGGAGTTTGCTCACATGACCTCCTTTTACACCCTGTTGACTATGACTTTGTCACGTGGTCTCCGCAGGTGACTTTGTCACCGCACTGCAGGGAGCCAGAACATGCATCCTCCAGCCGGGTGGACGGCAAAGCGGCAGGGTGATCTGTGGCTGAAGGAAGAGGAAGAAGATGGAAACCACGGGGTGCTCCTTCATCTCGGCCACACACTCAGTGGTTCAATAAGCACCTGATGTGGCTCACCTCCCTGGGAAGCAGTTGCCACTCTTCCACTGGCTCCAACACCCACCAAGGCTACGTAGTAAGTGGTTTCCTGGCGTGGACAGCATGCTCCTCCTGAATTCTCTTGGTCTTTCAGTTTCATAATCCCTTTAGCAAAGGAATTGAATTTAAGCCAGCATCATTTGTTCTTTGCAAACTTCTTATGGCTCCCTGCCATGAAATCTCATCCTGTGTATTTACAGACCCTTTAAAAATTCATTATGGAATTTTCTCAGGATTGAAATCAAGCTCACCAATCCTTGTGTGATAACTTCTGCCTTCCTCATTACTCCTTTTGAAAATCAGAATATTTGCATATCCCCCTCCCTCCAGGCCCCTCCCAAGCCCCGGGTCCCCCTCCAGGGTAGGACCGAACACAGTTCATCTCCTGTCACGTCCCTGACGGCCAGGGGTACACACGAAGTCAAACCTTGGAGTTGCCAGGTGCTCCTTGTCAATTCCTCCACCAGGCTACCTGAAGCCTTGTTTCAGCTACATTGAAGGCACATTTATTTTTACCCTTTTCAGTTTGAGAATTATTCTCCTTGTCAGAGAAGACAAGGGCAAAATAGATATAGAGATGTTTTGCTTTTTCTATGTCACTGGCTCTAAGCTACAGTCCTCTTTGTACCCAAATCTTTTTTTCTCTGAACATATCTAAAATGTCTTTGATATTTCCTGGCATTATTCATATAGTTCCATGACACGGTCTCATCTGATTTTTTCTCGTCTAAGTGTCCATTTTTAATCATTATTGTTATTATTTCAAAATATTACAGGAGTACAAATGTTTTTGGTTACTTGTATCAATTTTGTTATGCAGAGTCATAAGTGTGCCCGTCACCTGGATAGTGTTCATTGTACCCGTTAAGTAGGTTTCTGCCAACTCCCACATCCCCCCTCTCCCCTGCTTGATTCCCCCTGAGTTTTGCTTCCCTCTGTGCACGTGTGCTCATCAGTTAGTTCCAATCTAATAGTGAGTACATGTGGTGTTTGTTTTTCCATTCTTTAGAGACTTCACTTATGATAATGGTCTCCAGTTCCATCCAAATTGTTGCAAAGGACTTAATTCATCCTTCTTCCTGGCTGAGTAGTACTCCACAGTACACATATACCACATTTTTTTTTTGTTAATCCACTCATGAATGATGGGCACTTGGGTTGTTTCCACATCTTTGCAATTGCAAATTGTGCTGCAATAAACATTTGAGTGCAGGTGCCTTTTTGATAAAATGACTTCATTTCCTTTGGGTAAATACTTAGTAGTGGGATTGCTGGATCGAATGGTAGGTTGATTTTTAGTACTTTGAGGAATGACCATACTGTTTTCCATAGGGGTTGTACTAATTTGCAGTCCCACCAACGGTGTATAAGTGTTCCTTTCTCTCTGCATCCATGCCAGCATCTATTGTTTTTGGGCTTTTTAATAAAAGCCATACTGACTGGGATAAGGTGATATCTCATTGTGGTTTTAATTTGTATTTCCCAGAGGATTAGTGACATTGACCACTTTTTCTTATGTTTATTGGCCATTTGTCTATCTTCTTTCGAGAACCTTTTGTTTGTCTTTTGTCCACTTTTTAATGGGGTTGTTTGATTTTTTCTTGCTGATTTGCTTGAGTTCCTTGTAAAGTCTGATTACTAGTCCTTTATTGGATGTATAGCTTGTGGATATTTTCTCCCATTCTGTAGGTTGTCTGTTTGCTCTGTTGATTATTTCCTTTGCTGAGCAGAAGCTTTTTAATTTAACCGAATTCCATTTATTTATTTTTGTTGTTGCTATGATTGCCACTGGGGCCCTCTTCAAAAATTGTTTGCCTAGGCTGATATCTTGAAGAGTTTTTCAAATATTTTCTTCTAGAATTCTTACGGTTTCATGCCTTATATTCAAGTCCTTTATCCATCTTGAATTAATTTTAATAAGTGGTGAGAGATAGGGTTCCTGGAGCATGTGGCTCCAATTTTCCCAGCACTATTTATTGAATAGAGATTCTTTTCCCCAGTGTACATGGTTGTCTGCTTTGTCAAAGATCAGCTGGCTGTATGTGGATGGTTTTATATCTGGGTTCTCTGTTCTGTTCCATGGTCTATGTCTCTATTTTTGTGCTACTACCATGCTGTCTTGATTACTATATCCTTGTAGTATAGTTTGAAGTCTGGTAAAGTAATGCTTCCAGATTCATTCTTTTTGCTTAAGAATACTTTGGCTATTCGGGCTCTTTTCTGGTTGCAAATGAAGCACAGAATTATTTTTTATACATATGTGAAATATGACATTGGTGTTTTCATGGGGATTGCATTGAATCTATAAATCACTTTAGGCAGTATAGACATTTTAACAATGTTGATTCTACCTATCCCTGAGCATGACATATTTTCCCATTTGTGTCATCTGTAATTTCTTTCCTCAATGATTTGTAGTTCTCTTTAGAGACATCTTTCGCTCCTTTGGTTAAGTATACTCCTAGGTACTTTATTTTCTTTGTAGCTATTGTGAATGGTATTGAGTCTTTGATTTGAGGTTCAGCTTGACTATTATTGGTGCATAGAAATGCGACTGTTTTGTATACATTGATTTTATAACCTGAGACTTTGCTGAATTTATTTATCAATTCTAGGAGTCTCTTGGTAGAGTCTTCAAGGTTTTCTAGATATAATATCATATCATCAGCAAAAAGTGATAGTTTGACCTCCTCTTGCCTGATTTGGATACCATTTATTTCTTTCTCTTGTCTGATGGCTCTGGCTAGGACTTCCAGCACTATGTTTAATAGAAGTGCGACAGTGGGCACCCTTGTCTTGTTCCCATTCTTAGTGGGAATGCTTTTAATTTTTCCCCATCCAATATGATGTTGGCTGTGGGTTTGTCATATATGACTTTTATAATCTTGAGGTATGTTCCCAGGGCTGATACTCACCTCCCCCGGCACCCCCATGCTTCCACAATGACCAGGTAATTTCCATACGAATAAAGAATTGAGACCACTTAATTTTATTTTTCAAATCACAGTATTTTTTAAAACAAAAAGAATTCCTCATTCAGCTGACCCCTACTCACTCCTGCCACCAGAAGCCGTTCTTAAAACTCTGAATTTTCAGGGTAGAGGCATATACTATATAGGCTTATTTTCTGGTGGAATTTATTTAAAGAAAACTTGCAAAATGTCTCAATGTTCTGGTATTCTGGATTTTAAGAACAGATTTTGTTTTGTTTTGAGGCTACATAACTTTGTATTGAAGAGTTCAGATTTGGACTTTGAAGTCAGACTGCCTGGGTTCAAATTGCAGTTCTGTGGCTCCCTTAAGCCGAGACTTTGGCAAGTTGAAGAGTCTGTGCCTCAGTTTCCTCACTTGTGAACTGAGAAAGACATTAGTACTTGTCTCATGGGGTCACCATGAGTATTAATAGATTATTAATAGAAATAATATATTGTAATTCCTCTATCAGTGTTAGCAATTATTTTCATACCTGTAATATTTTATTAACTTTTATATTATTCCCATGAGCCATTTTTTCCATAATGGAGCATTCTAATTTTTAAAGTTTAGTTTAAAATATTCTGGATTTTTCCATAATCTAAAACATGCTAACCCAGTACAATTATATATGTGTGTATATGTGTGTATATACACACACACACATATGTATGTATGGAACATATGCACACATATACCTTCCATATCCCGTGCAGTTATACATATATGCATATACATATGTATTACACACCTTCCACAACAATGAGACAGGAGACTGTCCTAACAGGTGCTCTGGGCTCAATGAAAACAAGCAAAAAAAGTATGTGGGGGATGGGAGCGAGAAACTGAGTTTTTCTCCTGAATATATCTGTACTTTCAATTTTCTGAAATGTTTTGTGATGACAGAAAGTGCTCTTTCCTTTGTTGCTCATCTTCTGATTTCTCCTGGTCTTTCAACATCCTGTTTTACTAAGCTGTTGAAATGAATTCTACCCTGCTACTACCCAAAGCCCTTGAGGTACTAAAGAAAATACTGCATATAAAATGCATGGACAGGCAGAATAGGTTTACATAATGTTAATGTAGACAAATGACATGTACAAAATTATATCTAGCTGCAATTTAATTAGATTAATTAGATCAATATAATTAGTGGTGCTATATTACCCTAGTTAGACTTAGGCATTCTCTCTCTCTCTCTCTATCTCTCACATACACACACCCACCACCCACACACACTCACAGACACACACACAGGCTTAAAAATGGTTTACAACCCTAAAACATTATAATAGCACATGGAGTACCAATGCAATAACACATCAATTTCACCATGAACACACCATTAAGAGTGGGAGTTTGTAGGACACTCAAGAGACACATAAAATGCTACCCTACTAGGGAAAAATTTGATAATATAGACTGAAAAATATCCCTACTGTCAAAAAAATTGCTTATTTCACATTAATCCCAAGTTTAAGTCTGGTCATGATTACACAAAAATGAATTTAACAAACAGGTTCTGGAGTTCACCTAATGAATAAAACAGACTTAGTGTGGCTTTAGTTAAAAACCCTGCAGAAGTTACATTTCAAACACCCACTAAATCACAGATGTCACTGACCTGTTGGGCCATCCGTCGAGTCCCTCGCAGATGGCACGGTCCCCAAGCGTCCCGAACCTTCAGAGATCACGGGTGAATTCAGTCCTGACCAACAGAAGACCAGCGGGCCAACTGGTGTTCTGGGTCAGGGAAAGAGAATGTTTTGTCCCCGTCTCTACGAATTGTTCTCTGTAAATGATACCGTCAAACCTTCTTAATTATGAAAACAAAGATGGGTTGTCATGGTTACACCCAGGCGAAAGTGACGGAGATGGGAAGATACGTTGACTAAAGCAAGGAAGTCCACCCAGCGTCCACAGCAGCTCACTTGTCGCTCCTCAACACTGACGTCACGTCACGATGTCTGCGGGCCACCGGCTGCCTTTCCGTGTGGCTTTTGTGTGGGACCCAGGATGGCTGAAAAATTATAAAATGGCAGTACTGAAATAGACAGAAACTATAGAAAAATAACCGACTGTCTACCAATTCAGAGACTTTTCTGATTTTAGAATTGTATTCAACAACTACAGGACTTAACAAGAAGGAAGAAATAAGGAAGGAGAGAGAGAAAGAACAAGTCTTGCTATTCGTGTGTATGGGATGAGGCTGAACTCACCCAGAGCCCAACCGTGCCCCTCCCCTGAAGATCAGAGAGGAAAGATTTTCTTTTTTCCCCTAGGATTCCAACGCCCTGAAGGCAATAGCACCTGATTACTGTGGCCCAGTCTGTGCTTTGAAAAATATTGACATCTATTTCAAAGAGAATGCAAAGAAATCTGGTGTTCGTCTCATTTTTTGTTTTCATCTTGCCTTTCTCAAGCATAAATTAAGATATTCTGTTAAATGTTCGTTTCTGTAGCCTAATTACACTGAATACACTGTGGTTGATAGTGTTTACATACTGCAAACTACTTAACATCTTATATATAGTAGGAAAGATGTGTTTAAATATGTTTGCATGGCTTGTACTTGTATATCTCCAAAATAGACTTGAATCATTATCAAGTATTGCCATCACTATGCTTTTTTGAGTTATAATTAAAATGTATCATTTTATTATACTTTCAATTTTTGCTCTAGAAAATGTTGAATTGAAACTGCACATTCAAGTTTAAATTAATGTACTCCTTCAAAATGTAATTTGAGCCATATTTTACCTATAAATATTATAATTTGGTGGTAGTGTGTGGAACAGAATTTGTATAAATATTTAAATGAGTACATAGAAAATGTTAAACACTTCTACTAAATTTAAAATTTGAATGGTACATTTCCTTCAGAAATGGTGACAAACATATCAATTTATATTTATCCATAGTTGGCAATCCTAAATTTGAGCTGCCAGATTCTCTTCCTAACCCCTTTCTGTGCCCAGAAGTGGAGTCTTTTCTGTGAAATTACATTACCGATAATCATTTAACTTTTTAGGTTAACCCACAAGATTTTGGTATTGCACAATTTTATTTCAAAGGCATTCAGAAGGAGGCATGACTGAGCTAGAATGTAGCTTCTAATTGCCCGTCAGTAAGAGCAGAATAAATATGGGATTTATTGAATATTTCATTCTTGGGTGCCAAATAAACTAAAGTAGGAACTAGGGATGTTCTAGTTAATATTAGCATAATATTATGTTAATATTAGCATAAATAGGGCTCTTTAGGTTACTAGGGACAGGTACCCCACATGTACTAGAATAAGCCAAAATAGGAATTCATGGTAAGGGTTTGGGGCTGAGAGCTGGAGGTGGACCCCAAGGATCAGAATCCGGTTGAAGATCAGCTACACTTTCGACCAGGAACTCATGTGCTACCAATGTGGTCTCACAACTCCGCTCCTCTCCGCCCATCTGTGTTCCAGTCTTTTCCTGCAAAGGCTTTGATCAGACAGAAAACACGAATGCTGACAGCTCCTAATTCTGTCAGATTCTGAAAAGTCTTTCATCTTCTGCCACCAGAGAATGAAAATGTCTGGCCTCTCTGAGCCCTTGTGTGAAAGTCCTGGAGAAGCAGGTCCTCGCCCTGGGCCAGCCAAGCATGGTTGGAGGTGCCAGGGAAGGGCACGTGGGTTAGCAGCAGACCCCAAAGAGTGCTTGAGTGGGGGTACAGTTCCCCCCAAGTGGAGGCTGTCTTTCCTGCATAAAACTGCGCGTGACATACAACACGAGTGGAGTCCCCATCCCTTATTCTAAAATACCTGTGCCAGTCACTATCACAGGCCATCTCCACTGTCCATAGTTATTCACTGGACTCAGACTCGATGCTTCCTCAGGGCCACTGCTGAGTCATTGTCATCGCTCTCCTGCTGAAGCCTAGACCAGGCCCAAAGCTGACATAGGAAGGGAGGGAGGGTATTAACTTTGGATCCAGATGTAAAAATGCCTGGAAATGTCGGAGCCATAGCTGCTCTTCACCTCTGTTTACGTCGTTGGAGCTGCTAGAAGGCAGAAGGACATAGTATTTAAGGCCACGACCTCTCAAGCCAGATGAAGGTAACAGGCTCAAATCCCTCCAACCCACGGCCACTGACTAGCTGTGGCACCTTCTGCAAATCATTTAATCTCTCTCTACCTTAGTTTCCTCACATGCAAAAAATGTTAACAATAGAGCATTTCTCATACTGTGGTTTGACTTAATCATTTGTGAAGCAATTAATGCAGTGGATAGAAAGCACTGTATTTTTAGTCATTATTATTATTATTCCAGATCAATATTTCTATTAAATTTTAGTTTCAAAGAAATTGGGAGCAATTACTTCTACAAATATGGTTTCTGCATCTGATTTTGGGAAGCAAATGGGATTTGATGGTCAGCACCCAGACTGGTCTTGGATCCTCACACCTGTTATTCCCCAAACTAGGGAGTAAGGTTCAGATAAACGTCATACCATCAGAACATGCACAGAGCCGTGTAAACCCAGCATCAGCCACTTGGGCATGCAATACTGCAATACGCTGCATCGGAAGAGTCTGTATGGTGGGGTGAGGAACATGAGCTCAGTGTTGAATATACGCTCTGGTCACATTTAGTGACTCTGGAATCTCCTTAACGTCCCCACCCTCAACTTCCTAACACCTATGTGGAAAATAACGATGATCTCAAATAAGAGGATCAAATGGGTTGTTGAAGAAATTAAATTATGTTATGTGTACAGCACAGGCACCATGCAGTAGCTGGTTCATAATATATACTCAATAAATATCAGCTATACTTAACTATGCTCAATTCGCTTTTTTCTTCAAAATGATCCTTACCCAGTAGAAGTAGAGATGAGAAAAGGGGCTATAGTTTTCCAATCCCCAGGAAAGAAAATGGCAATTCAGTCATTAACGCTCTGAGTCGGAGATTGACAAGAGGCAGCCGCCATCATTCGGGAAAGACGGGGAGACTCCGGCTCCGAGGGGACGAGGGGAAGAGACCTCCCAGGGTGCAGTCAGATGACCTGAGATGGAACCGTGTGCTGGCGAGGCTCCTTCACCGCGGAGTAACTGTTCCATCATGAGTGCCCACCGCGTGCCTGGCCCAGGAAGACCCCTGCTTTTGTTGAGCTGATGTTCTGGTTAATTAACGTATCCGTAAAGAGGGAACAATAATAGTTCCTACCTCATCTGGTTGTCACAATAATTGAACAAGGTAAAGCCTATAAAACACTTCACATCACACCTGTCATTTTTAAAGGAACATTGGAGGTTACTATTATTATTATTGCCACCATTGTCATCAGCATTGTTGTTTAGCAGTCACTCGGGAGCCCCAGAAACTTACTCCCTTGCCCCGCCCCCCTGGCTTGCCCTGGCGCTGAGCTCCTGTCCCACCTTCAGTGACGCAGGACAGTAAGACTGAATCCGGCCTAATGGGAACAATGAGAGACACAACAGCTGCTATTGACCCAGGCGTCTGTCCTATTTATCAGTGTACCGCATGGTCTAATCTCACATTCTGAAATAAAGATAAATATTTATCGGGAACTCTCCTAGACATGAATGTGTGCCATATACCAGAAATGACACCGACCACCAAATGAATGTGTGTGGGCTTGACATGAAATCATAATTAGCAATGTTTATAGCCTTAACTTCAACATAACGATGTGAAATTAGAACATTATGATCTGAAGTTAGAAATCAAGAAATTCTTAAAGTGTGTATTTTTTGGTGATGCTATTTAAGGTCTCTTCATTTTTAAGGCACACACTACTGGATGCCATTTAATAGAAATATGTTTCATTCCACTTCGTTTCTATCATTTTTAAGTCGATGTTTAAGATACTGTTAAAAAGTGATGTTCAAGATGGCCTTCCATTTTGAGGAAAGCTAAACGGATTTCAAACTTTCACAGGCACACGCTGAGGGGTTGAATTAAGAACGAGCGTGACGCTGAACAGGCTTTCTCATTTTCGTGTGATCCTGCGGTGCTGCTGAACCTTCAGCAAACCACACAGGGATCAGTCTGGCCACTTCCATGACGGCAACAAACATCATTAACAAACGTGACACAGCCGCCCACCTAAAAAGCAAATGCGTGGGAATTCAGTTACGTGGCAGAGAAGGGGAACGGTCACATTTCAGGCTTTGTTTGTGTTTTCATGACCAGGCACCTACAGACAGGAAACTTTCCTTTTTGCTCAAGATATTAACTAGGAAGGAAAAACTATCTAAAGGCCTAAGGTTATGATCATCCAGAAGAGTCCAGGTTCCCGAACAATCTCTCTGGTAACTGACTGGGCACAGAGGGGATGCAGGGGGGACGAAGGGTGACAGGGACAAGGCGCTCGCGTCCCGTGGGGACTTGCCCTCCTCTTCCCGGGGCAGGGCGGGCGTAGTTGACTTATGGCAACTGATGTTTCCAGCCACAAAACCCAGGCAGTTGGATATTCCTCATCCTAAGTGTTTTAAAGCACTGGTTTAAAATAAGAGAATTTAAAATAAGCTTCTCAAAACTACTTCCTGGGGGAAATCCCCACACAAAAGTACCTACAAAAGTGAACATAATCCTAAAATGTAGCACTTTAAACATCTTCCCTGCACAATGATGACATCAGAGTGTGGAGATGGCACATTCCCGTGCTCACGTCCTTGAGAACAATCTCGCCAGGGTCACAGGTGGCTTCTGAGAGGCGCAGAATGCTGGGGGGTTTCAGGTAAGGCAAAGCCCAAACCTGGGTAGCAGAGATGTAGAAAGCCATTTGTCGTTTGTCAGTTCTACCTGGAAAGCTTTTTCTCAAGGGGGAAAAATAAACGAAAGCAAGCCCCGTTTCAGGAGCATCGCATTTGACCTGCGATTTGTTCCTGAACTTCTGAAGAGCCTGGAATCGGCTGGAGCTTGGACACTGGAGGGAGTGAGTGGTGTGTCCAACCGCAATAAGATTCTGAAAGGAGGAGGAATATTTTCCAACCACCTTCCCCAGGGAGTCGGAAAGCTGCTCGTCCTGCTTGCTCTGTCCCTGTGTGGGCTGCTGCTGGTGGCGGGGCAGAAGTTGGGGACCCTGAGGAGGTGTCCCAGGTCAAGCTGAAAGAACACAGATACAGAGGAGGAGGTGGCGTTCCGCACACTGGAGAGGCTCCAGGAGAGCAGAGGGGCCTGGGGCGTCGTGGGCCCCCGCTGAGGTCTCCTACAGACTTTTGCCCCGGGAATGCTCCCACTTTGACCTTTGCCAGCCCTCCTGTGGCCAAATGTCGCACCTGAAAGCACCTCTCTGGCCCCACCCAGGTCTCTGCCCCTGATGACTCCCACAGCGAGGCCACCTGGCCAGTCGGGGATATTTGCGCTGGTTCTGGGACAGTGGTAGGTGCCCCTGAGCCTGGCAGAAAGGTCAGAGGGCGTCGGTGCTGGAGCCTATTTTCTGTAAGAAGCATTCTTGCTCCCATGTGGCTGGAGAGGCCCTGCTGGTGGGAACAAGACAAGCAGCATTTTCATAAGAGAGTCTAACATATCAGGTTAAAGAAAATCCTCATCGAGTTAAAATTTTTGCTCCTCCGTGAAATTGAAAAATATTTGGTAAATAATCCATATTGCGCAATACTTCAGTATCACCCTTCTTTCAAATCACTAAATATGTGAAAACGTTTCCCTTCCCTTATCTCAATACTAGTCCCCCACATTAAAATCCATCCGGTTCACGCAACAACTCTGCCTTGTTTACGTGCCTCTCTGTCTTCACCAAATCTTCCCTGAGCTCCAGATCCTCATCCACTTCCCGACATCCCATGTGATGATTCTGCTCCAAAAGTCTGCGACGCACAGCCCACCTTCCCGAAGACAGCGAGGTTCTCAAACTGTAGGGTACTTAAGAATCATTCAGCAATCAGATAAAACTGTGTATGTCTAGGCTCCGTTCCTAAAGACTTTTGTCTGGAGGAGCGCCTAGAAACCCATGTTCTGCCCACGCGACACATGATTTTGACGTGCTGGTCCACAATCCACGTGTGTGGTTCACTGTCATACGAGCAGGTGCCACGTGGCGGCCTTTCCACTGCAGTTTGCATTTTACCCACAGGGTTTCAGTTTTTGTTCTTTTCTCTCATATTCCAATTAAGCTTATACTAAGTTATGAAGCTGTAGGGGGCAGGGCTACCAGTAGCCCATATAGCAGCTTTGAGGAAATTAGAGAAAACACCCCAGCTTCGCAGTAGGGTTGCCATTCCAGGACGCAAGGTTCCAGGGAAGAATTCAGTGTCAATTTCAATCCCCACTGTGCACTCTTGGCCACCAAACAACCTGAGCAACAATCGTGGTGGCCCTGGCTGGGTTTGGAGGTAGAGAGTGAAAATTCCCTTTAGCTGATCAATTTTGCAGCATTTTGGTCTCCTGAATGGCTTAGTTTGTGAAAGTTAGCCAAATGTTAGAAAATCTTGGCAACGTAATTGTGCTCATGGAAATAATATTCACCATGAATGCAAAAAGTGGGAAGACAGTGCTATCAGGGATAAATTTTGAAAGCACCAAAAGTAGAGAGGAAATAAAGGCATGGAAAAGGAAGCAGAAATTGCCAAGGTTGACTAATCAGTTTGCAAATATTTTTTAAGCACTTACTGGGTGTAAATTCTATCCTAGGCACTTGGGGAAAAACAAGTAGAAGACAAGACACTTGCTGCCAATAGCCCATAATCGAATTAGGGAGCCAAGATAATTAAGATAATGAAAACACCTTCATTTAGGTTTCCATGGCAGTGTGAACATCCTGCCTCAGCTCTGATCACTTAGCTGTGCTATTTATTCACCCATCTTGCTTCCTTCCCACCCTGCAAACTCCTCGGGGCTGGACCAACGGCATTTCCCATGCTACGGTGTGGCAGGGGCTGGGGGTGGGGGGCAGTGCTTGGCTCACGAAGGCTTACGAGGGAACAGGGGCAGCACACGCCAGGGCACCTGCTTTAGACATCAGTGTGGGGGGAGGGGAGTGACAAGGACAGCAGGACAGGAATGTGCAGACCCACCTGCAGGACCATGACGAAGCCAGGGGAACAGTGACTGCCCAGTCACGGGAGTTGTGTCAAAGGCATGCAGTCTGGAGCCAGCATGACGTAAAGGCGGAGTTGTGCCTAAGCAGACAACATTTTATACACAAATGTAAGGCAGTGAACCTTATTTCCTGCACATTGGTAGTTGAAAAATATATATTTTAAAATATGTTCCTCAATTTATTCATCAATTTTTATACTGCTTATTCACAGACTTGTGAAGGAAACTAAACTTTTAAAAAATGTAAGAGGCTTTTTGTTATTATTTTGTTGTATTTTAGACTATATTCTCTTCAAAGGGAATTCCCCACAAAGGTGTGGGGAGCATGTCAGCGGGAAGATGGAATGCCTTTTTTAAAAACGTGTATGAACTTTTCTTACAGAATAATTCTTTCCTGGTTTCAAAGGTATTGAAGACTCATAATCATAGCTAATTAATGGTAAGAACAAGTCACACTAACAAGGCTCAATTCAAGTCCGGGCACCAGGGGAGTGCCGGAAACGTACGTAGAGCTCTGTTCCGTGTTAACACCGGCCTCTTTGCGCTGGTATGAAGCGCTCTAGTAAACAGATTTTGGATGATAGTTTAGGTGGAATGAAACCAACAACCTGTGGGGCCTTGGAGGAACCAAAACAAAAATATCTCCTGCTCCAGGTCGACTGACAGTGACGCACCTGCACAGCTGGACCTGTCCACTTGGGCTGACGTTAAAACGGATGTTCCTTCTGTCCACATGTTCACGAAACCAGGAGGAAGAGTTTAGAATAGAGATTTAAAACTGAGTTGGTTAGGTAGGTTCTTTTTCACCTACAGAGAGCAAGGTTGCTTTTTGTATTGCTGCAATTTCCAGAAAACATTAACTTCATAAAGCACAGATTCCAGCTTTTGGTATCTTTTGACAATCTCAACAGGGGCACAGATCAAGGATTTCCCTACTGGCAATTTGCAAATGCTGCTCTAAGCTTTTTCTTTCAGAAGCGATGAGGAAAACAGAATAATGAAATTCCTTCCAAAAGGAAACAACAGTTAACTGTATTGAAGACAGGGCTAATTTGGGTTTGTGAGAATTACTGAACTGTTTTCCTGGGTTTTATTTCTGCGATATTCCCGCTCTCCCGCCACCTCTTCATGCATATGTTTATAATTTATATCTACCTTTTTCTTTCTGTCTGTCTTTTCAGTTCTGCTTGTTCTGCAGCTTCAAGTATAGAGCCAAGTGTTATTTATTTCCTGCTAGGCAGTTACCCCAAGATTGTGAGCCTGTTTTGGAAAAAAAATTTTTTTTTTTAATTTGGAAAGCATCCTGTTCTGTAGTATTTCAGATTCAGAATTCCACTTAGCTGCAAAATGAAAACAAAGAGATAAAGCACCGTCTTGCATGTTTCAAGTTCACACGAATCTCAGCCACATTCCATAGATTATTTTGATTTAGTTTTAACAAAATACCACATTAAATCACTCTAATGAGCTGTTTCTGTTCCCCTCTCAGCACAAGGTCATTAGGTACAAGACAGCGTCTTTCTGCACTGTCCGCACTATTTCATGTCAGAGATGTCAAAAAAGACTGTGATGGTTTTCCATAGCGGAGACCAGGACACAACTGTTCCTAGAGGAAGAGGGTCTGTACCTAAGCAGGGAAGGGAGGTGTCCCCCTATTCCCAGACGAGTTCCAGGTGCTCCTGGCTGTGAAGTGCCGGCCCAGGTCTCCTCCTGGGAGGAACGGCCACCGCCCCTCCTCTCGCTCCCTCGCAAGTAAGCTCTCACGGACTGCGATGCAGCGGCATCCGTCCACACAAGCGCTTCCAGGGGATGAAAAGAAAAACCTGAAATTAGCATACACATTAAAAATATCTGTCATTACATAAATTTTGCCCTTTTTTTTTAAGGTCACAGCTGTCTTTTTAATTAAGGAGAGTTGCAGATATATCATGCTCACAAAATATTATACCACGCACGCTGCACACCCCCGGCAGGCACTCCCGTCCCTTTTGCCACGGGACACAGGCGGCACAGTGACACCTGAACGTGATGGCCTCCAAGTTCTGGGTGGTGCCCTAATTACACAGCAACCGCTCCTGTTCCCGCTTCCAATTAGGGGTCTGGACAACCTCATTAGTGTTTCCGTGGTTGTTTGCATGACTAATTTTTTATCTGGTGATGTAATCTCTGCGAAAGCTGGCATTCAGGTGAGCGGTAAGTGGGTTGACTTCCCCTGAACACTGGACCGACCAAAACAGGTTCCAAGGCAACACTTTGGGGAACGGACTCTGGGTTTGTGTTCAGCACAGTTTTCCAAAGCGGGTGGTGAGGTTCCCGCAGAAGTCGTGGTAGAAGGCGGGCCAGTTCCGCCATCAGCTGTCACTGCCTCACGGGCAAAGCTCTAAGCCCCATCCCTGCCAGGGGACAGGATCCCTCACCACACCCTCAAGAGGCCTAGAGAAGAACGTTTGCCTTCACTACAGGGGTAGTTTTAAAAGAAATTCGCAGATTAGGCATCATAGCCAAGTCTGACCAAATACAGGAGCTCCTTTTCCAGTTGTCTACCAAGGTCAACCTATTTTCTTGTCAAAGTCTGGAAACCTGATCCATGAAGTATTGTGAATAATGCTGGCAATGATTGACGTTGTTAAATAATTTTTATTGACAGTTGATTAGAATACTTTGCAGGTTGACAGGTATTTACAAAGTCATACCAAAGGACTTCTTACTTATATTTTTTATTTGATAGCTACTGTCTCTTACAAAATACCATTTGTGTACCCTGGGTGTTGGTGAATAGGATATGCGTTTGCCATCCATGGTCAAATACTGAAGGCATTTCTACCGAAATCAAAGAAAAGATGACGCCATATGGGTAGTGACCAGGTTAATCTCAGGAAGTGGGTGAAGGAATAAGGAATAAAAAGGTGCCAATACAGACGCGGCGGGTGGGGCGTGGTACCCGGAGGCCACGCAGCAGTGCTCCCTGAGGACCTGGGAGTGGGGTTGCCTCTGAGAATGCAGCTTCAATCGGATCAGAGCCTCACAAAACAGAACCCCGTCACGGGAAGACAGCCTTCATTCTAGGGCGAATTAACAGCAGACGTGTTGAACACATCTCCAGGGGGTGGGAGGCCCTCTGGCAAGATAAGCAGGTTGCAACTGGTAGCAGAGAGGGCACTCAGGCAGGAAACTGCTGCAAAACTCACCTAAGTACCAATCCTGGGAGCGAGTCCTCTGTCACCCAGACCAGGTGCCTGCTCCGCCTGGCAGGTGCATCTGATTACGTCGCTGGGCGCCAGAATAATCAAAGCTGGGGCTCTTGTTGTGACTCCTGTTCCCCAAGCATCCTTCCGACTGCTCGACTTCCCGAGCAGCTCGCCTGCAGGGAGACAGCGTGTTGGGCAGGACGAAGCAAACATCTGGCCGGCCTGACACTTATATTACTCACTGTAAATTAATGAACTGGCTCTCCGGCTTCCCGTGTCAGTCTCCTCTGAGATGTGCTAACACGAGTCAGTGTTCTTGAGCCAGACCAACTCTGAGACCCAGCAAAATCCGAGCAGCCTGCAGGGCCTGCGCTGAGCCCAGCCGGAAGACACTCTGTGAAGTTTGTGAAGGCCCCATTTAAATTAAAATGTCATCCCTGAAGATTAACACATAAACAATCCCTTCTTTGAGCAAAAATTCACCCTAAAATTTTGAGGCAGTGGGATGTGATCCGGAGACACTGGGTCAGTGGCTACACTAAGCCAGAGACCAGGTGGTAATTAATGGTCGATACCAGGACAAAATGACATGGCAGGAGTGGCCACCACCGAGACCTCTGGGGCCTTAACCTGCCGTGCCACAGTGGGAAATGGACTGGAGCATTTTTAAAAATGGAGAATAATCTTATAAATATTGTGGGATTAAGAATTGATGTAAAGGAAACCTCTTGAAAGAAGTTTTAAAATAGCTACAGAGCTTTTCCCCAATTGACATTGTCTTATATGGTGATGACATTGTGACAATAACGTACTGGGTGTCATAAAATAACAGCAGGGACACTAGGCTGTTTTGCTCAAATGAAGTCACTGTTGAAATAAGGAGAATAGAGAGAAACAGAAAGGAGAAAGCGGAGCTGTGCTCTCTGTGGGCCTCTGGGGGCTCCTTGCAGGTTGCGTGGTGGTGCGTTACCAGCGGCAGCCCCCCGTGCCGGTCCAGGTGGACGCACATGTGCATACGGCACCAAATCCTATGAGAAGTGCAAATTTAAAAACGTACAAGAGCAGATTTTCTGAGTTTTCAACGACGTCTCTAGTTGGAGTGGATTTGCAGCAGAGCTGTTCCGCGGGGCTGACCCCCGGGGGCTCTCCATGGCTCACGGTGTGAGTGGTGGTCCCAGGTGCCCTGGGCAGGAGCTTGGTCCGAGCGGCATCTCTCCTTGGAACAGCTTCTGGAATTGCAGAGTGAAACCCGCAGGCCTGGAAATAAAGGAAACAACTCGGCCTTCCATGATTATGGGTCTATTTTCCATTTCCACACCTACTTCCTCCCTTGCATGGAGTCCTTCCAATTCTGACAAATCTTAGAAAAATTGCCAATGTGGTTCCCTCTGACTGCCAGGTGGAGAGTTCACTGTGCTATTTAGTTTGCCTCGGTCGGGTTACACGGTCCGGATGGCTTGCATTTTCTTCACTGGGGGTCACGCGGTGAGGGATGACGGCCCTCCCACCGCAGAGTGGGGCCGAGGGCGCCAGCCCATCCCCGCATCTTCCAGACAGTTGTCTGTTCCGGATAGCAAGAGCAAATCACGGCCGAAGATAACAGCACCGTAGGGACGGTGCCTAGGGAGGGAAGAAGAGTAATACCTGAGCCATTTCATGTGCTATTTTCAGGAAAAAGAATATTTGGAAATTTCAAAGACATTTGATAATTCTAAACAGCTCGTTACATCACCCTGCTCACTCCAAAAGAGAAAGAGCTTCCAAATCTGCATTCACATTGCTGAGGGGGAAAACATTAAGAATAACTCCTGCGCAGATTTTTGGATGGCATTGGGCACGTTTTTTCCAAAGACATTCCCTCGATTGCCTGCTGCTCGCTGCTTCATAACACTTGACAAATTCACGGCTCTTAAAAGGCCCCATAAATGTTTTGTAAATTGCTCCATTTTATCAGGCAGCTCTCTGAGCCTTGTCCCCGATGTTCACTGGGTTCCTTTCGCCATTCCTGGGTTATCTTTCTCTCTACGCATTTTCCAGCCTAAAAGGGCTGTCCTTACTCCTATCAGTGTCTTCATTACTATCATCACGGTGTCGACCAGACAGCGTGCACCATCGGCAAGCTGGAAATTCCCAGTCTTGAGATTCCCTCTGCTCCCCACAAACTAATACAAACAAATAAGCCGTCTAAAGAGAAATGCTAAGACGCCTGACGTTGTTTTGCTGCTTCAGGACCAACAGGCACGCACGTCTGCACTTCCCACAGGCAAGCTTCGGCCAAGCAGAGCCGGGAGACTCTCCCCGGGTTCCATTTGGACGGGAGTCATTGCAGCCCGTGCGGGTTGGGGGGGACTCAGAGCAAAGGACCAGAGAGCGCACAGAGGCCCCGATGGGGTGCGGGTCACCCGGAGGAAGGCAGAGTGAGCGAGTAAAACCGCACCATGCCCTGGAATTACAGAGCTGTTTGGAATACTAATCCCCGCAGCTGCCGGGGAGGCCGGCCGATGGGAGCTTGTGCGGAACCCTCTCCCGGACGAGTTCTGTTAAAAATGAGACGGGGCGCTGTAAATACAGGGCCACGTGCTCCAGCATTTTGTCAGCACTCGGGCCTGATTCATTCCCAACAGCGCGATCCGGGGATATTATACCGGGGCTGTAAGGAGCAGCCGGCACACGTTTCCATCACTCAGAATTGCTACCTTTTTAAACGCAAGCATGTAAATGAAATATCTTCCCCAGTCAAGCCAACCTGGGGCCGGGGACCAGGCAGGCGCTGATGCACCGTCCCCGCCGTGGGACTCTGAGTCCGGCTAATGGTGACATCAATCCCCGGCCGCGCTTGGATGGGAGCTTTCGCACCGGTGGGGGCCGGGTCGGCCCAGCAGCATCCACATTACAAGAAAAAGAAACCCGACCGGAAACCAATTTCCCTTCAACAGCTGTTCTCCGATGTTTAATTTCTACGCGGGAAGTCCACTTTTCAGAGATTATCTAATAATTGAGGCAGGGTATGGGCCAGGTAATGACACATACATAATATTTCCCCTTCTCCAATCTTGCAGCCAGCAGTCACGGTGATCACTGAGATATTTCATAAGACTTTTGAGAGCGCCCAGACTTTTAGGGGGTTCATGGGTAGTGTCAGAAGATATTCTTCCCCAGGTGACACAAAGTGGCCCCGGCTTCCAGCCAATCCGCTCATCCCGGCGCTGCCCAGGGAAATCTCGGAGCTGCTCTCCGCGCTCCTCATTCATTTCCAGGATGCGGCATCTGACGTTAATGGCATTAGCATTAAATCACGGCCTGGACGCTAAATCACACCCTGGGAGGGAACAAAACCCTCGTGACTGGGGCGGAATAGCTTCACGGGCTCCCACTCTGCACGCAGGGCGGTGGCGGAGCAGCAGGGAGGATGGCATGTAGTTAAGGAAGAAAACAAGTGACACGGCCCGAGCCAGCTCGGACCAGGAATGGAGGAGGGGTGCTGACGTTCAAAGGCCACTGAAACACGCTCACAACCAAAACTCACTCTTCCCGCACCCACACCCCAGCTCTAGCTAATGGAAGGGTGGCGTGCCGTGGAGCTAACGTAAAACCCGGGGCTGTCTTGTCCCTCTGCCTGTTACCTCCCCTCTTCATGTAAAAGCCAAGGGAGCCCCGAGGGAGGGACCAGAGCACAGAGATTTCAACCGGAGAAGAGGGAAACAGTCAGTGTTGAAGGTGGCACCTCAGGGCCCCAACACTGAGCGAGGCCTCCAGATGGTTCTAGAAAATAGAACGTGCCAAAGCAAATAAAATGAAAATCTAGAATGTGGGATAAAAGACAACTACACTCCCACCTTCCCTATTGTACAAATTGCCTTAGAATGACTGTGGGTCCGCTGTCCCCGTGCACAGGCCCAAGCACATGTGAGTACACGCGTGTTGGAGGGGGAGGTTCCTGCGGGGATGAAGAGAGGCCTTCATCTTTAGGACTTTCTCTCCTGGGAGTCGTTCCTTCTCAGAAGCCCCTGCGACCCTTGCCCCCTGGTTGTCAGAGAGCTGTCGCGGCAGAGGTGGCACCTGAAACAGGACACAGAGCACGTGATCACAAGGCGTCCTGCTGCTGCTGGACCCAGGTCATTTCCTGTGTAAGTCCTTGGACACTCCGCAGAGTTATTACCAGGTTGTAAATCCAGGACTTTAACATTTATAAAGCCGGTGAGCTGCTAAAACCCAAACGTGGTTTCAGAAAATGACACTGATGAAGCTGTTTGGAAACGGCCTCATTTCCTGATGAGTCACCTGAGGGTGGGCTTCCCACAGCCTGAGCAGCAGCCCGTGCACCCCTGGGCCTGGTGCCCTCCGTGCCCAGGTGGACGGGCTCCCTGGGAGCAGACCCAGAAGTTTTCTAAACCCAGTTGCCACCTGCAGGGTGGAATGGCAGCCCCCAGAAGGAGGCGTCCATGTCCTAAAAACCCCACAACTTACACATGTGCAAAGAGGGCCCTTACCTGGAAAAAGGGTCTTTGCAGGTGTGATTAAGGATCTCACGATGGGATTATCCTGGTCTCTCGAAGTGAGCCCTAAGTCCAAGGGCAAGTGTCCTCTAAACGACAGGCAGAGCAAGAGTTGAGACAGAGAAGAGAAGAAGGCCACACAGAGACAGAGGCAGATTGGAGTGATGCCGCCACAACCCAAGCCTAGACCCACCAGGACCCGGGAGAGGCAGGGAGGAATTCTCCCTGGAACCTCCGGAGGAAGCAGAGCCCTGCAGACACCTCAGACGTCTGGCCCCAGAGCTGTGAAAGAGCAAATGTGTGTTATAATGAGCCACCCAGGTGGTGGTGAGGTGCCACAGCAGCACAGGAAACTAGTATCTAATATCCTACTCCAGAAAGTAGGAAATCTTACTTTATCCTAGGGGACAACTTTTATCCAGGAAAATTCCACCTCAGCAGATGTAACCCAGATTCACTGGGAGAAAACAAACAAACAAACAAATACAATGTAGATTTATTTGTGTCACCTTCCCAGGACACAAAGGACTCTCAGATAGACAAGCTGCTTACCAGCTGATGGTTTTCAATTTGCAACCAGAAAGCCCAGGTCTTCCTAGCAACAAGCTGTAGCTTACAGCTATGGTCTCAATGGCCGTGTCCCCTTGATGTTCACACCTGGAAATCCTAACGCTCAGAGGGATGGTGTTAGGAGGTGATTAGGTCTTGGGGGTGGCGCCCTCAAGAGTGGAATTAGTGCCCTTATAAAACAGGCCCCAGAGAGACCCTCATCCCTTCCTTCTGCTGTGAGAGAAGACGGCCGCCTGTGAACAAGGAGGCCCCCCCCACACACACACGGAAGCTTCTAGGGCCTCGGACCTTCCAAAACTGAAAAATTTTTGTTGTTTATAAGTTACCCAGTTTACTGTACTTTGTTATAGCATCTTGAACAGACTAAGACACTCACTAATGAACCCCTAATTTAGATTTCCAAGTGGAAATCTTAATTTCCCAAGCTTAAAATATCTGCTCCTGTAATTTTTCATTTTTCCATAAACACACAGAAGGACCAGTGCTGTACAACTGCCAGGATAAAAGTACTCAGACGCTAAGCGCAAACAAAAGCGCTCCCAAAAGTGAATTCTTGCTCTCCTGAAAATGGAGCTGCCAGGATGAGGGAGAAATGACCAGTTTTTTAAGCTTTGTAGGTTGAGAAATCAAACAAAAATGGTTTGGGTCAATACGTGCTAGCGGTGCTGAGCACACGTTCAGCACAAAGCAGAGAGCGGTGCTGCGTGCCTTTGCTAGTGTGTCCCCCGAGCCTGGGCCCAGAACACAGCGGCGAGCTCCCCAGGGGCAGAAGAGCCCAACGACAGACACAGTGTGAGATCTGGAGCTTTCACTCTTCAGCTGCAAGACCAACAAGGTATTCATCTTCTCTCTGCCTCGATATTTCCTATTTTAAATGGGGTTAACAATAGCCCCTCATTTAGCAGGGAATGGTCAAGATTAAATGAGACACTACCTGTCAATCTCTTAAAATAGTGTCCCAAACAAAGTGCTGCTTAATAAACATTCACTTTTACTCTGATCTGTCCATAATTGGGGGGCACTGATTACACGTTCACCAGATTGGTCCAATAGCCTCAGAAATTCACAAGTGAAGTGAGACCCGCCCACGCCCCCAGCCAGGGAGATCTCTGTCCTAGGATTGTTAAATTCCACTCAGCAATCTTTGGGCAGCACAGTGATTTCTAATGTTTCATAAGTTTGGGATTTTGTTTGTTTTGTATTTCTGTTATTTAACATTTCATGGATTTTCTTCTGAATTTCATTCAAATATTTGTTACTGTTTTTTTTTTACTTGAGTGAAATTTACATAACATGAAATGAACCATTTCAAAGTGAACAATTCATTGGCGTTTAGCACATTCACAGTATCGTGCAACTACCTCCTTTTCCATCGGGTTCCAAAATATTTTCATCACCCTAAAAGGAAACTCCACACCCATTAATCAGTTACTTCCCAATCCCCCTGCCCACAAGTCCCTGGAAGTCCCTAATCTGCTTTCTGTCTCTAAGTCTCTAATATCCTATTCTGAATATTTCATATACATGGAATCATACAATAAATGACATTTTGTGCCTGGCTTCTTTCACTGAGAATAATGTGTTTGAGGTTCCTCCATGTTGTGGCATGTATCAGCGTTTCATTTCTGCTTATGGATGAGTAATGTGTCATTGCATGTTTGTGCCACAGTTTGTTCATCCATCATCCGTGATGGCCACTTGGGCGGTTTCCACCTTTCGCCATTGTGAATAGCGCCACTCTGAATACGCATGTATGTGTATTTGTTTGAGACCCTGTTTCTAATTCTCCAGGGTACAGACCTAGGAGTGGAACTGGTGGTTCATATGGTAATTCCAGGTTTAGCTTGCTGAGGATGCCAAACTTAGAATTCTGTCGGCTTGTTGAGAATTTCTGCAATGGCTGCACCGTTTTACATCCTCACCGCGATACATGAGGATTCCAGCTTTCCCACATCCTTTCTGCTGCTTGTTATTTTCTGTTTTGTTTTTTCTTTGTTGGTTGATTTGTTTACTGTAGCCATCCTCTAGTGGGTGTGAAGTAGTATTTCACTGTGGCTTTGATTTGCATTTCCCTAATGACTAATGATGTTGAACATCTATTCATGTGTTTGTTAGCCATTCGCGTATCTTCTTTGAAGAAATATCTATCTGAGTTCTTTACCCATTTTTCAACTGGGTTGTTTGTCTTTTTGCTGTTGAGTTTTAATAATTCTTTATATATTCACCATGCAAATCCCTTATCACAGGTGTGATTTGCAAATATTTTCTTGCATTTTGTAGGTTGTCTTTTCATTTTCTTGATTCATTACAATTTTATTTCATATGTCATGCTTAATTTCTTGCTTCCCTGGCCTGTACAGCAGGTTTGGGTGGGGTATTCTTAGGAAAGCCAAGACTTTTCCCTGAGTGGATGCAACAGGCCCTGTCTTCTTTCCACTCACGGGCAAGTGGCGACTCTGGAGTGGAAGAGAAATTACTGAGGGAAAGCAGTTTCCTAAGTTCAGAGCAACAACGTAGAGTATGCACTCTTGGATTCAAATCCCAGCTCTGTGTCCCCACGGCTATGCAGCCCTGGGCTGGTCGCTGGGCCTTGCCAATCCTGTGTCTTCTTCTGTGTGACGGGGGCAGTAATGGTGTGTGCCTGGGAGGGTTTCTGCGAGGTTCATGCAGAGGATGCACTTAATAAGCACAATGAATAATATTGCTATTCATAATATCTTTGGTAAAGAAATATTTTTAAAAGGAGGTACAAATAAGCATGCTTGTATATTTAACTTTAGCCTCTACTGCAATAGGTCTAAAGCACAGTCTCTGTGTCAGAATGGCTATTTCTTTCATTTCAACATATCAGCACTCACCCCTTTTTACCCTTTCCAAAGCTACTTGCTTTGCAGAAGAAGCTCTTGCTCCAGGTTCCACTCGTTACAGCCGTCAGTGAGAGCGGGACGACCTGCTCCTGCAGTCACAGCCGCTGGCCAGATGCAGCCGGTGGCTGGACCCACCACCACCCTGACGCCTGGCGAGCCCCTCTGTGCCACCCAGAGACTGGAAAAGAAAACAGGTATTCATCATCATCACAACGATAATAAGTTAATCCCAAACTTTTATACACTGTTAACTCAGTGAATATTTCCTGAGGACCTCTTCTGTTTTTATAATCCCAGTAAGAAGAAAAAGAGAGGAGGCACAAGGCTCAGCCCAGCAATGAAACGAGTCATGCATGATAAACTATCGAGAGTACAAAGAATTATAGCCCTTCTAAAGACACAAAGACTAAATTTTGCTAAACAGGAAATTTGAAAATAGAATTCTGTGTAGTAAGGTGACTGTGGTAGGGCACCGACCAGAAATGCAGAGGAGGAGGAAGGAGAGGAGAAGCTGGCGTCCTGATGAGCACGCAGCAGGGCGGGTGGCCAGCGCCGCGGTCTGAGCGTGCGTGTGCGGAGTTCTCTCGGCAGCACACGGGCAGACCTGGGAGGACAGGAAGGACGCATGATCTACCAGGCAGGGAGCGTACGTGCTACTTGGGCATCTGGGCCAAACACGCAAATACAGTGGATTTGGAGCTTTTGAAAACTTTCCAGCAAGGTGCCCCTAATAGCAAAAGGGTAAGATGCGATCACATAGATACCGGGGGCGTGTCCCCAAAACAGTCCTATAAAAGGTCAAAATTTCCTGAATATTTTTGGCCTTCTCTCAAAAGGTTGTATAAGACTCGTATTGACTCCTTGATATATAAAATGATTGTTTTACATAAAAAATGCGTTAAACAATTGCCAGGGGGAAATGTGGGTGAAAGTGCTACTCCAGAAGACCCCTTTTCCTCTAGTTTCCCACACCCTCTTGGCGCACGGCTTGCACTCCAGTTTCAGAAGCAAAAGGGCAAAAAGCCAAGTTCTGCAAAGGAGCTGTGGGAGGGCAGAGGAGCCCCGGTTCCCCGAGGTTAGGCCAGACCCCAGGATCACCAGAAAGGAAATTCTTCTGGCAACTTCTGGAAAAGACATTTCTTTCCTTACTTACAAGGAAAAAAAAAAGGCAAAAATCAAAAAACTGGCACCAAGCACACACCTGCACACACATGCACACACACGTGCACCTGCACACGCCAGCACACACATGCACGCACACACCTGCACACACGCACACACACATGCACATACCCACAGACAGCTCTTCTTCCCTCTCCCTGTGTGGGCTGACCCACCCCTGGCCTTCAGAAACACTATTTCTAAAGCTGTAGCTGCTGTTTTCTTGCTGTGATTGGAAGGAGAAAAGATCTGTAGAAAATGCAAACCCAATGCCTGGTCAGCTTGACCCAACTTGGAGCTATCAATCAATCCCTGGAATTCTCATCGCAGTCTTCCTCCCAGATCAGGGGAACAGCCTCTGCACGTGCCTCCTGCTCCCATCCCATCACCTGCCCAGTCCCGCACTGAGCCAGGACTAACCCTGGTAGGACATGGGTCAGATAAGTCAGATCCCTACTTTGCTCAGCGTCCTGCAATGCCACTCATTTCACTCATTCGGGCCACAGCACAGCCTCCCTCTCTGCTCCCTCTGACCTCTTTAAGTGTGAACACGCCCAGCCCTCACTCTCCTCCACCACGCTGCTCTCCTCACAGCCCCTGAAACCCGCACGGCGTGCTCCTCCCAGGGGCCCTTTGTCCCGGCTCTTCCCTTGGTGGAGGGAGACTATCTCATGATCAACTTCCTCGACAGCCGTCAAATCCTTGCCGCCGAGATCACGCTGTTAAAGTGCAAACCTCCACTCACTGCTCACCCCAGGGCTTCTCCTCCCTGTACACTCTCTAATTCTCCCACAGACTTACCACCGCCTCCCGTCTAATGTACTCGTTTACTCGTTGCTGCTAATTGTCCATCTCTCCTCCTAGAGTGAAAGTCTCCCGTGAGTTTTTATTTTTAATCAGTTTTGTTTCACTGATATAATCTAAGTTAAAAAACAGTGCATGGCACATTAGCAGTGGCCATGACAGACTTTCCAGAAATGTGTGATGATGGAATGAAAATATAGTTGCATAAACAAAAAATTCACATTTGACAAACATTCCAAAATGTATCTGAAACATAAGATGAGATGATCCTCCAGTACAAAGTCACAAATTCCATGAGGTTTAAATTAAGTACAGGTTACTAGATCTGTACTTAAAATGCAAAGCTTGATTTTAATTATTGTGAGAAATACTGCTGCACGGAGAATCCCAAGGAAACATTATAAAGCAATTATTAAGTAATTATTACTTACCACTCTAGCAACACCACTTCTAGGTCTCAATTCCGTTTCCATCCAAGGGAGAAAATGGCCAGTCATTCACCGAGGTTCCAGGTCACCTGCTCACGAGCTCTTCCTGCTGTCCTCCTGCCACGACCACAGACATGAGCAATCGTTTCCTTCAATCGTTTGCTTTCCTTCCCATCTGCCTGGCATTTCTGGGATTAAGTCCCAAAGTAAGGGCATTGTTTGCAGGGTAATCATATTTTCTAATCCGAACTACCATCTTTTTAGTCAACCAACGAAAAAAAGTATTTCTTTTATTCCATTCAACACTGTTTCCAATCTCTTCCCACTCCTTTCACGCTCACAGCCTGGCTTCCACTTGCTAACTCCCCGCGTGCGATGTTGCTGCTATTTCACAGAGAAGATGCAGCCGAACCAGAGCGGGTTCCCAGCAGCCACCTTCCCACAGGTGCATTTCTCTGTCTCCACCCCGGGTACCACCCTCCATCTCTTCCTGCTTTCCAACTTTCCCACGGAGGTATGACCTCCACTCAGCAAATTGTTAAAATCCAAATCCTCTATTTGCTTTTAATTTGTATGTTTTAAAATTATTGTTTTAGTGGTTATCCTAGAGATTACCAAAGGCACTCTTGACTTACTACACTCCACTGTAAACCAGTTAATTTACCACTGCTCAGACGTCCTGAGTGCCCTACAATTGCTCAATGCCTTTACTCCTCTTTTGTCCTTTGCACTAGCTTTGATATATATTCTACATATCATATATATATTATATATATAAATGCCTGTGGGGTATATATATTATAAACTAGCACATATGACAAGTTTTCACGTTCCCTGACCTTCAAATAGCCTCATGTCTACTCAGCCTGTCATAGAACCCAAAACAACTCAGGAGCTACTGTCATTGGCATTAGTGATGCACACACTGAGAAGCGTAGTGTAACGGCCACCTTCCTTCAGTATCCAGTTAGAAATGTGTAGTTAAAAGGCACAAATAAACAAAGATTTCAGGGAAAAAAGTCCAGGTATGATTGCTTAGAAATGGAAAGATAAATTCAGACAAGCTCTCAAAATATTGATTCTTACCTGGAGCTTATACGGTTGTCTGAAGGCTTAAATATCTGCATTCTCAGTATCTCTTCTGACTCCACCCTACTGGGATTTTGAAATACCACATGAGTTGAAATGTCCTTGAAAAAGAATTAATTCAGACTTGAATTAATAGGTGGAAGAACAGGTAGGTGAAGACTTAAAACAGTGTGGATTTGTAGACAGAAATTCAAGATGTCAAAATGCATTAAATGCCCTCTTGGCTGTTTGAAGGAGACCCTCTGGTTACAGGGTGGGCTCAAGAGACCATGTCGGGACATGCTTGCTTTGTAGCCTGTCCCCAGCCATGGGACAATGTCCCATCCCTCCCCCATGAAGAAACACAACACCCACTTGGTGAGCCAGGCCTCAGGTTTTACCTCTGAAAATTTTCATTTGGGGGCAGGAGCACAGGTGGGGAGTTGTCACCAGCTTGATCTCAGGAGTTCAAAGGTCAGCTGACCCGTTTCCACACCCCGTGGTGCCGTGGGGAGGGCAGGGCCAGGTGCTCCCTGCCACGCCGAGGCCGGGCCTGCTGGAAAGCAAAGTCTGCCCATTTCCCTTGGTCACTGTGGATGTCAGTGAGTTGTGGTGATATATACATAACCAGGTGCTGTTCTTAACTAGGTATCATTCCACACCTATGGCGCCAATAAATTTCCACGGCGTCTTAAAGCAAGGCAGACACAGCGCAGTAACGTTGACAGAGGACCTGGCTATTAAGCTGTCTGCAGACTCCAGAATCAGTGAAATGTTTGACAGTGCAGGGACAAATACGTATTAGCAGCATTGCTTAATCCATGTTTCAAGGGCAGAATTTGAAACCGTGTGCCTGCACCCTGCGGGCTCAGACCGCGGGAAGGATATTGTCATAAAGAAACGCCAGAGGCCACACCGCGACGCCACCCCCGGCAGAGCATGTCTTTTAAGACAGAAGCTTCGTAGCTCTGAGATGAAGAAAATAATAAATAAAAAATGCAATAACGCGTTTTTTTCAAAGGAGTGATCAGATTAACCCCGTGGTCCCGGGGCCCCACATTCTTCATTCTGGGGGAGCAACATTATTTGGGGAAACGTGATCTGTCTCAAACTGCAGAATGTCTGTTCGTCACTAAAAGCCCAAGGCAGCCAGAAGGAAGGGCCGCTGGCAGGTCAGTGGTCTGTGCGCCACGCACTCGCCTCCGTGCACGCACACCGTGACCCTGCTGCGCGGACACATGGTAAATAAACAGCCCCAAATTTAGCCACTGTCCAGCCCGATTCAAACAGCGCAGTGAGTCCCGGTGAAGGTGTAGCGCGTCGGGAAGGCTGTACTTTGTACGACTGACGACACATAATATCTTCCTTTAAATTACTTCTCTCTCCCCTCCAAGCCAGCATGTTATAGCACTGGCTTTTTGAGAGTTTCTGCCGGGCACGGAGCCTAGCGGAGTCGTGTGAACCGCACACGCAACTGCACCAGCGGCGGCGGCGGGCGGCGCAGACTGCGTTTCCCCATCTCCTGGCGCAGTTGCGCTCCCAGATTTGGGCAAACGATCTTGAAGACCATAACACGATGTGAGTTTTTAAGTGTTTTCATGGAGGATGAGAACAAATGGAAGCCCCAAACCGAGGACCCCCGGGGGCTGTGGCGCTGCCCGCGGTGAGGCCCTGGCGCCCCCGCAAGGTGCAGCCGGTGCGTCAGCGAGAACCTTCCTTCCGCAGCCCCCGGGCTCCCGGCAAACAAGCAAACAGATGCGCTACGAACCGTCTTCAAAGGCAGCGTGTCTGGGAAGCTAAAAGGGAAACGTTGACAAGCGTGTTCCCACGCCCGGACTGCGGACCAGGTTTAGTGTGGAGCCGCGCGCCAGGGGACGAGATTTGGCCGGTGGTGCGTCTGGATGCTCTCGAGGTGTTAAATATTCCACCACAACTGCAACTTCAGTTTACTTTGGTTCCAAAAACATTCACTGAGCGCTGCCTGCGTGCCGGCGTGATGTAAGCACTAGACAGGAGCAGGAAGGCGGGTCAGACGCAGCCGCTGCCTGTGGCGGTGCGGCCACCGCTGCCACGCGGGACACAGGCCCGGACGGAGCCGGCAGTGTCGCTGCTGCAGCTGGACCCGGCCGCAGGACAGGCCAGCTGCTGCCAGCCACCTCTCCACCCGCCCCGGCCGCGGCAGAATCACGGGGCAGGAATCGGGATGAGGACGCCCACCCAGCTCGTGTGTGCGGGTGGGAGAGACCTGGACGAGCAGAAAATAGGGCAGGTCTCATAAAGCTTTTTTTATTTTTGTTTCTCTCTCTAGCTTGCTATCATCCTCGGGAAGATTAAATGAAGAAGCAGCTATTGATCGGTGAAACATAATCTAATTCCCAAAGAAAACTCTCCAGATGCCCTATTCATTCACAGGTGGCAGCCGCGACAATCTGGTCAGCAGCCGCCGGCGACTTCTCGGGGACCTAACTGGCCTTCGCGCGACCTCAAATCCTGCAGAGAGACGCAAAGGACACAAAGGACTCTGGGCTGGAGCAGCAAGCGGGGCCTTCGTGAGCAGGTTCCCGGGTGAGCAAAGCTGGCTGCGCCGTGGAGCCTCCGCCCACCCTGTGCGTTAGGGCCGCTCTGCCGGTGTCCCTGGGGCGAGGGCCGAGGGGGCCCGGCCGGCGGGCTTCACGCCGATGGCCCTTCTACCTGCGATCATGCTTCACTGGGCGCGTGGCTGGTGCACTGGCAGCCGTGTGTGCCCGCTTTGTAGCCCAGGTAGAGTCACCATAACAAAGGCAATATTGTAAAGGGGACATTGCCAACCACTAATCAGAAACACTGAGGAACTCTGGGCACCCAGTGTGTGCACCGAGCTGGTCGCCTTCAGCGTGGGGTTCTCACCAGCCCTGGAGGGGAGTTAGGGGCCTCCTGTGGGGAAAGAAGGCACTAGATCATAGACATAGCACAGAAACGTAACTCCTGAACGCACTGATGTGCTTTTCTGACGCAGGCAAGGGAGGTGGCACCGCCCTGGCTGTGTTCCCTGGTGCCGGGCTCGCTCCCTCATGCCTGGCAGGCACCCTGCAGAAAACGGCCTGCAGGACACCTGCACCTTTGGGAAGGTTAGATCAAGTTTGCTCAGAGGCCGGGGGATGGACAAAATGACCCCTAAGGGTTCCTTCCAGTGTACGTTTCTAAGAAAAGTGAACGGAATTTCTTGTTTAAGTATTTGTTAAAGATTTCAGACAAGTATCCCTCGAGATACTATTCATTTAATATAAACTAAGCGACTGCACTTCATTCAGAAGAGGCTTGATGTCATAAAGATCATTTAAACCCTGGAAACTGATCTCAAGAAGCTAAAACCTAGAAAGACTCTGTTATCAAGGATCAAAATTTTGCCATTTCCTATAAAGCTTACTGGTGGTTCCTGTTACCTGAAATTATGACCACGAGCAACACGTCTTCATGAACCAGTGTAGAATTATCACTTTTTGCAGCCATTAAGCACAACGATTGGAATCTTTTATTCCTTATCTAGATTCCAAACAAGGAAGTTGTTTAAACAAAAAAAACAAATTCAAAGGAAAAGCAAGCAATGTGTTTCATTAGAGATGGTTAAAGAGAAAAAAGCCCATTGGTACTTTTCTGGCTCATTTAAACACACACAAAAGAGCCCTGAAGGGAACCCAAGTCAGTCTGTGCGGGATCCTCTACCAACCCCACTTCTGTAGTCTGTGGTCGGCGAGTTAACAAACCTCTGTTTCTCTGGCAGACTGGACAGGCTTTTCTCCAGCAAATTCCTCTTCATAGAAAATCGTGTTCTGCCCCATTTTTCTCATGCAGATAATGCACTATTTTTAGAAACTGCAGGCTAATTAAAATCATATCTGTGATAACTCTGCTAATTTTATTATTGATGGCCAGGTCACAAATGTTTTATAATCAACTCGGTAATTCTCAGCAAGACCACGAGTGTCCCTTTGGTCAGCTCACTGCTACTCTCCAGTAAAACCTTTGACTAACCAGAGGGACACTGCACCATCCCTCACGAAGCCACTGTTCTCCCCATCAGCATTCTGGTGGTCTTGGGTTGCCAATGAGCCACCCAAAAAGGAGGAAGGAAGGGAGAAAGCTGGGTTTAAGCGACATAGAATAAGAAAGAAGTCATATCTTTGATTACATTAGCTTAATTATACCAACGATCTAAATCTGGTCAATCCACACAGAGTTTGTTTTTTCCTTCATGGCATGAGTGTTAGTATTTCCCTGGGATCTTAAGTCTCAGGGTTTCACCAGCTTCCAGACACCCAGCCATTGGTATACTTTCAACTAAGCAACAAAGTCTGGCCCTACACTTGTCTCTGCTGATTCTGCCTCCAGATGACACCTCCAGCCCCTCCAGTTCTCCTCACCCCTGTGGCACCTGCCTGTCCCCATGCGGGGACCCGCTCTGGCCAGGTGGATCCCCACTTCTTCACCTGTCTCCCTCCTGTCCATCCTAACACAGCGGCCACAATGTTCTCATATGAGTTACAGACACTAATTCAGGTGTGCGTCAAACATTAGATTTTAATCTCAGTTCAGTTTCTTTCCTTCTGAAGACCTAATCATCTCACACCACTGTGTTATGATTCTCTGAATAATACTGAGTCACCGTCTGGCTTCCCAAACTAAAGGAATAAGATTTTCTTCTGGAAAACTGCACAAGTTAGTGAAGGATGAAGATACCTAAATAAAAATTCACCCCAGGTAGGCTATGGTAAGTGGTATTATAACGAGAAAAACAAAATCCTATGAAATATATTTGAAAATGAGAGAGAAAAACTTGGACATAAACGTCATCTAATTTATAATCATATTTAACTTCTAACTCAGGGTAAACCTGCAGATTTAATATTAATGAATATGAATTTTAAGTCTTCATTCAGGTCAATGATAAACATTACAAGCACATTGGCGGGAAACTACCCTCATGATAACAATCATTTATCAACCTTCTTCAGGTAAAATAATTTTACCATCTATGATTTTTTAAAATATGAGAAAGTGCTTATGATGGTTTAGAACTGCACAACAGAGTTCTGTGTGGGTCATCTTGGGTCATCTCCCCCAATCTTGACAACAACTCTAGGAGTTAGATGTCATCATGCTTCATTTTCACATGGGATATAAGCACAAGAACATTAAATAACATACAAGAGGTGGCACTAGAATTTGGACTCAAGAACTGTGATATAGTTTGAAGTCTGGTAACGTGATGCCTCCAGTTTTGCTCTTTTTGCTTAAGATTTCTTTGGCTATACAGGCTCTTTGCCGGTTCCAAACGAAGCATAGAATTATTTTTTCCAGAACTGTGAAGTATGACTTTGGTAACTTGATGGATATTGTGTTGAATCTGTAAATCACTTTGGGTAGAATGGACATTTTAACAATGTTGACTCTACCTATCCATGGCATGTTTTCCCATTTGTTTATATCCTCTGCAATTTCTTTCCTCAGAGTTTCATAGTTCTCCATATAGAGATCTGTCAACAGCATGGTATTGGTACAAAAATAAAGACACATACCAATGGAACAGAACAGAGAACCCAGACATAAAACCATCTACCTACAACCAACTGATCTTTGACAAAGCAGACAACAGTGTACAGTGGGGAAAAGAAGGCCTGTCAATAAATGGTGTTGGGAAAACTGGATAGTCACATGTAGAAGAATGAAACAGGACCCCTACCTCTCACCACTCACAAAAATTAATTCAAGATGGATAAAAAAGACTTAGGTCTAAGGCATAAAACCATGGGAATTCTAGAGGAAAATATGGGAAAAATTCTTCTAGATATCAAACTAGGCAAAGAATTTATGAAAAAGACCCCAATGGCAATCATGGCAACAACAAAAATTATTTAATAATAAATGGGATTTGATTAAACTAAAAAGCTTCTGCACAGCTAAAGAAACAATCAGCAGAGCAAATAGACAACGTACAAAATGGGAGAAAGTGTTCATAAGCCAAATGTCCGATAAAGGGCTAATAACCAGAATTTACAAAGTACTCAAGCAAATCAGCAAGAAAAAAACCAAACTATCTTGTTAAAAAGTGGGCAGAAGACATGAACAGAAGCTTCTCAAGAGAATAAAAGACAAATGGCCAAGAAACATATGAAAAAATGCTCAACATCACTAATCATCAGGGAAATGCAAATTAAAACCACAATGAGATATATCACCTTACCCCTGTGAGAATGGCTTTTATTAAAAGCCCAAAAACAATAGATGCTGGTGTGGGTGCAGAGAGAAAGGAAAACTTATACACTGTTGGTGGGACTACAAATTAGTACAACCTCCATGGAAAACAGGATGGAGATTCCTCAAAGAACTAAAAGTAGACCTACAATTTGATCCAGCAATCCCACTACTGGGTATTTACCCAAAGGAAAAGAAGTCATTTTAACAAAAAGACATCTGTACTCAAATGTTTATTGGTAGCACAATTCACAGTGCAAAGATGTGGAAACAACCGAAGTGCCCGTCAATTCATGAGTGGATTAATAAAATGTGGTATACATACATCATGGAGTACTACTCAGCCATAAGAGAAGATTAATTAATACCTTTTGCAATAATCTGGATGGAACTGGAGACCATTCTGCTAAGTGAGTATCACAAGAATGGAAAAACAAATACCACATGTACTCACTATTAAATTGGAACTAACCGATGAGCACACATGTGCACAGAAGGAAGCAAAACTCAGTGGAAAATAACTGGGGGGGCAAAGGCATGGAGGGGAGGGGAAGAAATGAACCTAATGGGTACTATGAACACTATTTTTTTTCAACTAGCAATTACATTTGTTTTTTATTAAACATCCAGTTGAAAATTTACTTCTTTCTTGATAAAGGGATTAGTCATTTAGAATAAATTTTAGTTTCTAGAAACAAGTTAGATTTTGTGTTCTTTTTTTTTTAATTTGTTTTATTTTAGGAAATTACAGTGTATGTATACAATGGAATACTACTCAATTATTAAAAAACGATGGTGATCTAGCACTTCTTATATTTTCCTGGATAGAGCTTGAGCCCATCCTCCGCAGTGAGGTACCACAAGAATGGAAGAACAGGCACCACTGGTACTCACCATCACACTGGTGCTGACTGATCAACACTAAGGTGCTCACACGGTAGTAATATTCTTTGGGGGTAGGGGTGGGGGTGGGTAAACTCACAACTAATGGACACAGTGAGCGTTGTCAGGGGCGGGGGGAAGGGCACATCTCAAATCATGGTTGGGATGTGGCAAAGTCATAATGTGATCACTATTTAGGTGACAGGCACACCTATAGCCAGGACTCAAGCATTACAGAAATGATCCATGTAACCTAAAACATTTGTATCCCCTTAATATTAACATTTTAAAATTTTTTAAAAAAAGCACAATTAGACTGTACAAAATAAATGTTTGCCATAGTCAAAAAAATGAATTATGACTCCAGAAGTCATACCTTCAACCACTATGCTCTCAAAGCTTAATGTGAGTTTTTAGTTGGGCAGGGTAAAATAAACATCATGCAAATACACTGAAACCTAAGCTATGTGAGACGAGAATATACAGCCACCTGTTCACTCACCGGGACACCTCCCCCTTCCTTTTAACCCTTCCAACCCCACTTTTCCAAAAGCCTAAAAACATTGAGGCTTCCCTAATTGTAAGTGGGCCCCTACAGTGCAGCTAGAAGACAAATAATGCCCAAACTTCCAACTACCTACCAGTAGAAAATAAGCCCCAGAGCATCGTCCACTACTCCGCTGCACGCTGTCATGGAGAACGAGGGAGGTCCAGGACAAACCTCGTGGGAGAGAAAAGAGAAGCACTACCTGCCGGCCAAAGACTGATCCAAAATCACCACTAGAAAAAAAAAAGAAAATCCGTTGTGCGTGCAAAATGCAAGGAGTCCTGAAAGATCAGACACTACAGAAAGGGAGCTTTAAATGCAATCAATTTGAGATGACAGTCTCTGATTGAAAGACATTGCTTCCGGGGAAGAAGAACTTACAAAGGAGGGGTGAGGCACACTTTGGATAGCGAGTTTAAAAAGGAAAATAAAGAAAATGGGTAAAGGTATGACTCTGTGAGAATACGTCTTCTGATGAAAATCCTCTTAAAGAAGCAACCACAATGCAAAGAGAAACACAACACTGCGGACTGACTAGATGTCCGAGGCGAGCACCTGGGGATGTGAGTGAGCACTTGGAATCAGAGTATCACCGCTGCGCAGCCATCACGGCAGTAATCCCATCACTATGGATACGGCATCCACTGGGCGCTAAAACCTGTGGCTGGGAGTGCGATGAGTCACAGGGGAATTACGTGGTCTCAAAGCATCTCCCCGTAAGACACGCGTTACAAATGTAGAAACAGCACCTTTACAGTAACTTTGCCACAGAAAACGGTAACCTGACGGTGGATAAACTGTACCGTCCACCTTAACCCGTGATCAAAGTTAACATCACCAGAGCTGGGACCACTGTGCCTCCTGACACAATATACTGAAAAAAGGCAGCACTTTTGTGATATTTAAAAAAAATACTTAGGATTCTAATCATGGCAAACATCAAACAAATCCAAATCGAGGTTCATTCTGTAAGACAAATGCCCTGTGCACATTAAAAATATCACAGTCACAGCTGACAGAGAAAAACTGATGGAACATTCCAGATTAAAAGAGGTGAAGAGCCAGGATGACTGAACACTGAACGATTTTGGCCCCCAATTTTTTCCCCTAAAAACATTGTTAGGAAAATCGGCAACATTTGAATAAGATCTGCAGATTAGCCCACAGTATAATACCTTATATACTTATATATAATCAATTTCTTGATTTTTATATTTGTACCATATTTTTGTAACAGGGAGCATCCTGGTTTTAGTATATAACCCTGATGTATTTAAGGGTAAAGAGAATAAGGTCTGCGATTTACGCTCAGCTGGTTAGACATATATGCACAGAGAGAGTGAGAGGAAGTGATAAAACAAACGTGGTAAAAGGTTACCATTTGAGAAATCTGGGTGATGGGCATATAGGTATTAAAATTATTTGTGCAACTATTCTAAAAGTCTCAAATTATGTCAAAATAAAAAGTAAAAATACATAAATTAGAACTTATTTCACAATAAAACAGTCCAGTACCATGATTTACTATTGATTTTCCATTAAAATAAAGTTCTCATTGACTTTCTATTAAAATAAATTTCCCATTAAAATAAAATCTGTGAGATTATTTCAAAAGCATGCCATACTATTTTTATATAAAATTACATATATTAAAACTCATTTCCTTGCCACAGTGTTTTAGACCAATACCAAATTCCTTACTGTTCCATTTTGCTCTTTTTATTATTTATACTTCTAAAACTTCTTACTCAATTTCCTAACAAACAATGGTTTGATTTTTCTTTATTTTAAAATTTTCTGTAACTCTTTCCAACATCCCAAAAGCCAATTGAATGCTAACCAGTCCTTATTCAGATTAGTAATATCTCCTAATTAAGTACCATCTGTAAACTTCAGGAGTTTGTTGTTTAATCTCCTTCTTTTGGTTCATTAATTAAGAGATAAATTAAAGGCACCCCAAACAGCAAAGGCACAGGCAGGCGAGGAGAGCTCCCTGCTACC
>CM052443.1:2119505-2146285 GCA_028533085.1 Varecia variegata | reverse complement strand
CCCACAAAAACACAATACAATGATCAAAATTAGGAATTTTAATAATATTTCTATAACACTGTAATCTAGTCCACAGTCCCTGTGCAAATGCTGATTTTCACCCAATTGCGTCTTTTATAGCAGTGACTTTCCCAGTCCCAGATCCGGGTCAGGATCGTGTTCTACATTTTGTTGTCGAATCTCTTTAGTCTCCTTTAAACTGGAAGTTTCTCAGCCTTTCTTTGTCTTTCTTGATCATGAAGCTGTCGAGGATCACAAGCTGGTATTCGTCTGAAGTCCCTCAGTCCGGGTCCGTCTGCTGCTTCCTCGGGACAAGGCTCAGTGACGTGTCCTCAGCAGGAGGGACACGGAGGGGACACGTGTCCCTCTGAGGCTGGGCAGCGTGTCTTGCTTCGTCTCAACACACACGATATCAGCTTGATAATCTGGTATCTGCCAGGCTTCGGCACTATTATAATATCATTATTTCTCCTTTGTCATTTATAAGGAATCGGCAGGGAGATAGTTCGTTGTAATCTGTGTATATCCTGTGTCTCATCAAACTTTCAGCCACTAAAATTAGCATCTACTAACTCACTATTCCTTCTGCACGTCTAAGACCACATTCCACCGTATGGAAGAGATTTTCCCTTCTCTCCTATTTACGTATGTACATGAATGCATGACAGTGTAGACGTATGAGAGTCTATATGCATGTGTGCACATATGTATATGAGTGTAGACTCACAGACACTTACTTTACTCATTGAGTTATAACCCATTATGGTCATTCTATATTTGATGCCCAGATGGTCTGAGAATTGGCTGGTAGGAGCCCTCCAAGCTGACCCCTCCAGCTCTGCTGTGGGTGTCGATACATATGTTCACATGCAAGTCATTCCGAAGGGCTTCTTTTCTGGCACAAGATGTTCCAGACTCAACTTGTGTTTCTCGGCCCCAACCCTGGGGTAGACTGTTCTTAAAGATCCCTGGTTTCTTCCAGTGGAGGGTGATCTTTAGAAAGCAAGACATGGGCACAGGGAGGTCATTGCTCCCAAGCCTTTTCGGCTGACAGACCTAGACAGACACAGGCACGTGCATGCGTGCACACACACACACATGCACACACACGCACACACACAGAGATATTTATACATTTGCTTAAAACCAAGAGTTTATACTGACACCTCTAGTTCCACTGAAGCACCACAAGATACATCCTTATTTCCCCCTCACATGTTTCCCAGCCCTCTCCAGCACGGAGAAACCCAGCTACCATCATCTTCAAACATAGTCATTTGTGCGAGGTTAGACTATGAAGGAGGTAGCTGGAGTTGTAAACCTGAGCCACTGCAACATGCAAACCCAACAGCTGCAGTTGAACATCGGCTTATAGTTTTGCTGTGGTTTATTTGAGGTAAAACTTACATACAGTGAAACATACAGACCTTAAATGCACAATTCAATGCGTCAGACAAATGCAGCCACTCAAGCCAGGCACCTGTCACGACACATGTTTCCTTCACCCCAGAACATTCCCTCCTCATCATTCCTGGCAAATCCGACCCCTCTTAGACAAAACCACTCCTCTGATTCCTATCGCTGTGGATTAGTTTTGCCTGTTCTTGAAACTCACGTAAATGAAGTCATACAGCGTCTGTTTTTCACCCAGAGTGTTTCTGAGAGTCACCCGTGTTGCTGCGTTCCAGCGCACACGTGTGCCCCACACGTTTGTCCTCCTGCTGTTGGTGGGCATTTGGGGTTCTCTCCCATTTCAACTGCTGTGAATAAAGTTCCTGTGAACAGCTTTGCTGAATTTTACAAGAAACTGCCAGACAGTTTTGCACAATGTTATATTAATTACCAGCCCGTGGTAGCCACACAATGTCTCCCTGTATGTGTCAAGCTAGTAATTTTTTTGATTCAAAAATCCAGGTTATTTTATTTTATGTCACTGTAGAAATCTATGACCACAACTACGAGTCTGAGTACATCCTTATATGCCTGATACTGTGGAGGGTTTGCCTCTCTGTTTAGAACTGTGGCATATCTGTTAAAATAGGAAAGATTATTTCACAATAAGAAGTTGCACCAGCCGAGGTTTGTTTCTCATGCAGCTTGCCCAGGGCTGGTTGGTTGCACTGATGCTCTGCTGCCTGCGTGCTGGAGCGCAGGGTGCTGGGCCTCCTTCCCCAGACTGCTGCTGGCTACCGCGGCAGAAAGGAGGAGCGTGTGGCAAGGCACACAAGATGCTTAACGCTCTGCCTGGAAGCAGCATTTCCACTTGCACTTCATCGACCACAGCAGGGCACGGACCACGGCCAGGGCACGAGCACAGGTGTCCTCTCCCCTCTGGGAGGCAGAGGCATGAAGAACGCAAGAACAGCTATAAACCGCCCGCAGCGCACGTCTTTCTCCAGAGGCTTTAGTGCTACACAAGCCTGTCCCTGCCTACCTGACCCTCTTCTCTCACAGGGAGGTCGGGTTTCAGAGGAACATCGGATTTGCTTGTCTAACGGATGTTTTAAGGCACTGATGGAGTTCTTTGCCTGTCACCCAGAGATTACCGAGTTATGCAGGATTGCAGCGGAACAGAGCTGTGCTGAGAACAAAGTTATAAATTCCACCAGATGGAGTTCAAAGAAAGCCCTAAGTATTAGTGTTCTCCAGAGAAACTGAACCAATCGTGTGTGTGAGAGAGTGTGTATTTGATCCTAGTATTGATATTATTAACCCTAAAACTTTGGGCCACTACATAGAGACAGAGACAGAGACAGATCTGTTACAGGAATGGCCTCACGCAATCACGGAGACCAGCAAAGCCCAACTGTGCAGTGCGGGTGGCAGGGGGGACCAGGGGAGCCAGGAGAGCCGGCTGTGCAGACGAAGCCCAGAGGTGGTTTTCTGGAGAACTCCCCCGTGCTCGGGGAGCCCAGGCTTTTTGTTTTATTTAGGCCTTTGCCTGATTGGATGAGGCCCACCACATTTGGAAGGGCAGCCTGCCTTACCCTAAGGGCACCGGTTTAAGTGTCCATCTCATCCAAAACACCTTCCACACTGACACGGAAAATGAACCGTTCCACCCTGTGACAGGCAGGGGACCTCCCGTGGCCCTGGGCCAAGTGGCCCACACTGCTCGGGAAAGCCTGACCACCAGGAACACAGGAACGAAGTCTCCGCTTGGGGGAAGTGGCATACGGGGTTCACGGGAGAGTCCCCCTCCCACTTTCTCCCTTAAAGGAGCGGACAGGGACACCCACTCGGTTCACCTCCCCAGAGAGGTGAGGAAGGGACTTCCAGGGACCTGGGGTGGAGCCCGGGGCACCCGTAAGGCGAAAGGCCCTTGTTCCGTCTCCCTGTTGGGCCGTGCTTAGCCGCAGAGCTGGCCGCCTGCCTCCCTCCCGGCCATGGAGAGGCCGTGTGTGGACCCTTCCCCAGGAGGGTGCAGACCCCCCAAGCTCCTAACTTCTGAGGACAAGGAGGATCCCAGCGTGGAGGATGCAGGGGCAGCTCCGAGCTTCCCAGGCTGAGGCCTGAGGCAGCAAGTGCCACCCTCAAAGGATGAGCGTGGGGCCACCCCAGGACCACCGGTGTCGAGAGGGGGCTATTGGTGACCACAGGTGTGGCTTAGGATCCAGTGCCTTGTTGGCCGGGCTTTCAAAGGCCTTTCCCCAGCCACAGGCAACGAGCAAGAAGATGACAAAAAATGCGGCAGGACCCTCGCCACGCGCCACGGCCCGTGGGGTGACTGCTCCGGACTCCCCACTTGTGTTAACATCCCCCAGGGCTCCATGGCAAAGTGTCACAAGCCGGGTGGCTCAAAACAACAGGAATTCATCCTCTCACACGCCGGAGGCCACAAGTCTGAGCTCAAGGACCCAGCAGGACCCTGTTCTCTCAAAGGCTGGAGGGGAGGACCGTTCTGTGCCTTTCTCTTTACTGCTGCTGTCACCGCAGTCCTTGGTGCTCCTCGGTTTTCAGCTACGTGCTCCGATCTCTGCCTCCACCCTCATGCACTGTCCCTCCCTGCATGTCTGTGCCCACAGTCCCTCTGCTGACAAGGACACCCGTCATGTTGTGTTGGAGCCCACTCCAACAACCTCGTCTTAACTCGAGTCTATCTACAAAGGCTCCATTTCCAAATAAGGTCACATTCACAAGTCTGGGGGTGAGGACGTCAACACATGTTGGGGGAACAGAAGCTGGAGGGGTAGAAATATGAGCGGGGGTGGGGGGGTTAGGACCAAAGCATTCCCTGCTCTGCTAACACTTCCTGAGAACCAAGGCCAGCTTGCACAAGCAATGAGAAAGGGGAGGGGAGGGAGCTGTGCATCGAACACCACACTCAACGTTCTAAACGAGCAGGGCCAAGCATTGAGAAAACAAAATGAGATTGTTTCCACAACCGAAAGTGGCTGAAAAATTATGGAACTGGACTGAGAAGTGTCACAGGAGCCTGCCCAGTTCCAAAGACAGATTCAAGGCAGCACCATAAGCAACAGCCATTAAAAATAAATAAGTGAAATCGTGTCACCCTTTTACCTCTCAAGTTGAAACTGCCCCTAAACTGGCTAGCACGACAAGCATCCTGATAGGAAACCATCCCTGAAAATCAGACGACCATATTATGTCCCCATAATCATTTTACCACGGACAAAAGACGTCACGGAAAGAGTCCACCCAAGCAAGGCAGGCCCAGCTGCTTAACTGAAAGACTCAGAGAGGCAAGGTCGACCTGTCAACTGGACATTTACAAACTCCGCATGGTTTCGTCCTGTTTCCTCCACGTCCTGCTCCGGCCTTGGGACACCCACCGCAGCGTAGAGGGAGCCCGAGAGCCCTGTCCGTGGTGGCAGTCTGAGGAACCTCAGCTTCGTCACTCAGTTGACTTCGGTGTCCTGCGTCAGGGGTGGGGGGCGTGGGGGACCAGCTCTGCCCAGTGGGATTGAGCGAAGACTGTGGCTCCTGTGAGGTCAAGGAGCAAAATCTCATGTCTCTCAAGAAGGATATTTTCTTACTTTAAAAGTCAATGACTGCTTAATATATTTTCTAAATATTTAAAGAGGTTGTGATATTTTTATGTGTTTCTGCATAATAGGTAATCTTTTCCATTCCGTTCTTAACTTACTCATCAGCTCGGAAAACACAGGAGGAGGAATCAGGCCCCAGGGCGATTTGATATCCTGAAGTCCCGTCTCTAGAAGCCCAGAATAAAATGTGAAAGATGCGGAAGAGAGGAGAGAAATCACCAGTGACAACACATTCTACCCAGCAGCCCGGCGTTGTTTACCGGCATAATAAAATGTGCCGATACTCACCAGCACTCTAAAATATGCACTAATAACAAACGGCGAGATGGGGTTGACATGGTCCGTGATGAGATATGAATTTATAGCTCCTGGGAAGATGATGATGGGATACTTCACAAAGCGCAAAGTTGGCTTTGGATAAAACTGAGGACTTTTCTCCTTCAATCAGTATCACATGAAGATAGCATTGATTATTTTTTAATTATAAAATAACAAATTTTATTTTGTTTGATCAAGAAACAGAAACAGATTTCCAAGATATTACCTGCAGCTCCCATATATCCCATCCTCATTTTTCTATGCATCCTGTTGATAGTTAAAAACTAATGTTTTATAGGGAGGACAGAGTTAAATATTGACATACTAATCCTTGACCTGATAAAGACCAACCAACCAGAGCAAATTCTTTCTTCCATTCCTTAAAGCAAAAACCCAACCTTGCAAATAAGTTACGCAGCTTTCCATAGTACCTAGACTCTCTGCATTTTCCTCAACTAAATGTCCACCCTTATCTGAAGAGGCCACAATTTAAAGGTTGCCTATCATCTATGGGGACAAGATCATGGGTCCTACTTTGCCTTTTCATTTACATGGCAAGTTAGAGCCCCTGCGTAATATTAAATAGATGCTCTAACCACAGCTGACTTTTATGTAAGCATCTGAGTTGGATGTTAACTTTCTGCTACAGTCTCCATCAAAACTTAATATGTAAACATTAGTGTCACATCTTTCCTAATAATCTTTAAACCCAAGTTTGAACTTTCAGACCACTGCAGCCATGAGTTCTTTTTCTAATCTCATAAGCAGCAATTTCATCTCACATTTTTATTTTGTTTTCTTGTTACAGGTGAGTTAACTTGCACCTGTAGCCACTAAACTTCAACTTGCTACATTTTCAGTTGGTTTTCCTTGTAAATGTCATTTTTTCTTTCACGTTCCCTCATCCTAACATGATGCAAAATGCTAAACAGGTAGATACATTTATTGGTCCTACTGGCATTTTTGCACTTTGGTAGTTTGAACATCCAAATTTGAAATTATTGGTAAAGAGATATAATTATTCCAAAACCACAACCAACCATGATAGAACTAACTCCTTCCTAACATGAATGTATTAACCGCCATATTTTTACTCCTCCCAGAACAAAAACAGGGCCTTTTACAATAGAAAGTCTAACAGCAAACAAGAATAACAGCTGATTTTTAGTGAGCACTGAATACATGTCAAGTACTAAGAATTATATGAATTTTTCTTCTTTAGTTCAGTAAACCTAGGGGATAAATACTCAATAAATTCGTTCTCACAGAGATTGCACACTGACAGTCCGTCGGTCACAAAGATGTTTTTGCATGCTCACTGGACATGGGATTTCTAATTAGCCATTTCTAGTTAGGCATCTGGACTACAGATCAGATGATCATCCCTACCTCAGAAGGATGCCGCAACATGTTGTCAAAAACAAAGCCTCAAAATATTTATAGAAGGAGGTGCCTCAAGAGAGTTTAGAGACCATTACCTGGAAGGGAGTGTAAGAGAATCAGTCTAAAATGCCCATCCTCGAAAGACTCTCTTGGAATGGTTTTCTCAGACGCTGATGATCTTGGTGTCACTGAGCTCACCACTCAGAGGACGTGGGCAGGCGCCCTAGGAGGAATGAAGGTCGTCTTCTCACCTTAGAAAGTGCCTCACATTCTGTAAAAAAGGTGTGAATTCAAGCACTGTGTTTGGAAAGTTTGGCAGCAAAACAAATGTCCGGCCCATGCCCTGGGTCCTCAGGGAGGGATGGTAAGTGGGTTCCTGGCCACAGCGTGGCTCACACAGTCTCTCCTCCCTGGTGACCTTGGGCATCCTCCTTCTCCTGAGCACTGTGTCTGTGCAGGGCTGTGGGTGGGGGGTGTTCCAGCCGCAGTGTGGCAGGAGAGGGTCGAGCGCCCTGGGAGGACAGTGCAGCAGGAAGAGCTGGGAACCCTGTCCTCTCGCTGCTCAGGTGTCGGAAGCAGAGTCACCGCCTTTGGACTGCCCGGTTCCTGGAGGATTTGGGATATGGTGAGTTTTTCTCCTAATATGGCACGTGGTCCTTGGGCAATCATTTGGAGTAAGCACAGGTGACCATATGTGTGCCCCAGGTGTGCAGAAGGGTTTACGAAGGCTTCCTGTAGTGCCACAAAACTGCAGACACGTGGCCCATGGCCAAGGGAAGTGAAGGGAACCAGTAAATCAGAGAAGGTGACATAAAGGGAACGGTCACTGAGTGGAACAGCACGACGTGGGACAACTGGGAAGAGCTTGGACATCAACGCATCCCGCTCTGTGTAACAAAGACTGCGAGGTCACAGGACTTACCCAGGGTCGGGTGAAACCAATCGGGACAGTCACTGGGGTATTTTGACTTCTCCAGTCCACTGGGGAGACCGCCGCATTCTAAACCGTGACTGAATGAAACACAACCTACTCATGACCTCTGACTCCCTACACAAGTGCAGATCCAATCACGGAACATTCGAATAGTCCAATTGCATTTAAACTTCAGAAAAGACATGCACTTTATCCGACAGTCACGAAGGTCTCCAGGAGGAGCCTGCAGGGAATTCCTGGGCAAAGGACTTTCGTGGGGGTGACGCCCATGTGAACTGACAGAGAAGTACATTAGAGGAAACCCGTCACTTTACCCCAAAAGAATTGCAGGTCACATCGGGGACAACAGGAAGGAGTCACACTGTGACAAAGGGAGTCTGGAAGCTGGGTGCCGGAAAGGCTTCCGCCCCTGAATCGGCACAGACTGCAGGTGCGTGTGACACGCCACTGTGAGGACAGAGCCTGCGCCTGTCATCGTTTCTAGAGGACTGGTGACCCGAGTGAGGCCAGCACCTCTGCCCGAGAGTTTGCCTTAACCTCCCCCCGTGCTTGCTCCTACTTATCTGCAGAAGGCACATAGACTCCCATTTTCAAATTCCCACTGTTTATTCTATAATATTAATTTTTAAAAAAAATCAACAACAACTAAAGGTATGGAAAAGGGAATTTTTAATATAAAAATTAAAGCTATTCCTATATAGGAAGGTTAAAAAAAAGAGATTAGAAAATAATAACTAAGCTGTGTGCCTTATGACTTCAGGTAAAAATACCATCTGAATACAATAACCATTGCCTCTGGTTACTGAGGATGGAAGAGATGAGAGTCCGCAGCACACGGTGGCGGAGGAGCTAACGCGCGTGCACTGCGTGCAGACTCCGCCGTCGCCGGGTCTCCAAGTGCAGGATTATTCCGCACGGAGGCCCCCAGGCCAATTTAAATTATTAAATTTATCTGGGTGGCTGCAGGGGCCAAGACATCTTTGTGTTCGCTCTTTATCTTGCAGTCCTGTTAGCGTGGGCTTAGCAAAAGGGGATCAGAAAAGAAAAATCCAGGAGGATCTGGAATTCCATCCTGGGCTTTTAGATGGTTAGTGACTGCGTTGCAGGGGAATCGGCCCAGATCGTTCCAAGGGCGTTTTCCTGCCGAACAGCTTTACTTGCTGCTTTTTTGTTTTTATTTCGGCATTGACACGCCGGTGGGGCCTTTGGTGCTCCCGGGCTGTGCACGCGTGAGGAGAGGGGGTAACGGATCGTCATTCCTGGGATCTCTCTTACAATCTCTTTTCCCGGGAATTCCCGCTGGTGTGAGGGTCAGCACCGGGGCCCTGTGTCAGGTCAGAGGGGCCGTTACTGCACGACCGTCCTGTGCCCCTGGACGGGCAGCTTTGCAACACGAGTCCCCGTGCACACGGCCCCTGGGGATTCAGGACAGCACGTCCCTGCGGGACACCGTGTAGCGTGTCCCAACGTGCCCCACCGGACCCCACTCCGGAGACGTCCACGCCGAGGCCTGCGGCCGCTGCTCAGGGCCACGAGGACCGTGCACGGCAGGGACCCACATCCCACCGTACCCAGAAAGCTGAGCAGCAGCGCTGTGACATTCTTCTGCCGTGACAGTCACGTTCTCCGCCCACAGCTTCTCGCTGCCATCTGCCCTGTCTCCTCTGGGCGCAGGAGGGCAGGGGAAGAGACGCCGCCTCGACGCCCCGGCCCGCGTCTCGCCGTGAAAACCCCGCACCAGCCGCGCCTTCCCCGCACCTGCTCCGGCTGGCACGTCTTCAGAAATGTGGGGCTTTGGTTTCTGTTTGTATTTTCACGGAGAAGTGCTGATCGACTCAGACGCAGTGCTCACTGTCCCTCCCGGACGTGTTGTCAGAGGCTCCTCTGGGCTGTGAGATGAACGTGGTACGCGTGGGCCCACTGAGTCCTCACCGCGGTCGGTGGCCTGGTGCAGCTCACACCTTGGCGAGGCAAGGTGGACAGAGTGATGGTGCCCTGAGTCCCAACCATGCTGGACATCGGATGCTCTTCTGCTCAATTTATATAGGGCATGATGGTTTGAAAATCTTAATCTTAAATTATTAAATCAAATCCGGAAGACAGCATTTCCCAAAGTGCCAGGGGAGAAAAATCAGTAGCTGTAGAAGTGGCATTCTCACAATTAACTGAAATCAAATTGCCATTGTGTGAACACCCGGTACTTTACTTTATTCCACTTTGAAAATATAATACTGAAACACTGATTTGGATGTTTCAAATGTGGCAAAAGGAGAGACAGTTTACAAGTTTCTGCCACTGAGCACAAGTGAGCACCACACAATGACAACAAGGTCTCCATGGTGAACAGTCCTAATAAAATCACACACCTAGTATAACCACTAAACTATTCTGGCCTACACTCTTTCATTCCACAGATATTTGCGGAGAACCTACAATAAGCCAGGTACGAGACTGCACTGGGAGACGTAAGAGGCCAATCCCTCCACCTCGCTGAGCCTGCATTCTAGAGAAGCAAGGGAATGAAAGAAAAAACAACCTTTCATCAATCTGGTGGTGTAAGGGTGTGCAGTTTTAGGAAGGATAGTCAGGAAAGTCATGTTTGAAAATATCTGAGGCCTGAAGGAAGAGAGGGAACCACCAGGCAGACCATCTGGCCGTGTGCAGTTCAGACAGACGCAGGAGCATGTCATCTGACAGGAGGTGTGGGAGGCTGGTCTGCCCAGGAGCATGAGGAGGGGGAGAGTCACTGGCCTGAGATCGGAGACGCAACCGGAACCCCTGTGCTACCATAAGGACTCCAGATCTCTATCGTGAGCAGGATGGCAAGCACCTGGAAGGAACGGCACCAGCCGACTTCCACATTTAAACTATGTCTTGTGCTAGTGCACAAAGAATAGAATGAAAGGAGCATTAGTGATACAGGGAACTAGGTAGGAAGCAGTTGCGATAGTCCAGGTCAAGTGATGCCCTAGGATAAGAACAGCAGGGCGATGAGAAGAGATTTGGTTTTAATTCTTTCAGTTCTTTCAATGTGTATAAAATAGCTGATTTAACACCTTTGTCTAATAAGCCCAACATCTGGGCCCCCTTAGGGATGCTTTCTATTAGAGGCCTTTTTCCCTATGTATAAATCACACTTTATGTTTCTTCATATGTCACATAATATTTTTGAAAACTGGACATTTTAGATAATAGAATGAAGCAACTCTGGAAATCTGGTCCTGTCCCTTCCCCAGGGTTTGTCATTGTGGCTGTTTTGTGTGTTGTCTTGTTTAATTCTGTAAAGTCTGAATTCCCTGTCCTATGTGACTCCTGCAGTCTCTGCTCGGCTGTCTCGGTGGTCAGCTCATGACTGCTCAGTGATGTCCTGAGATCCCTTAGCTGCAAGTCTGCCAGGAACCCTCAGTGCCCGGTGTGTGCTGTGGCCCACGCTCAGTGCTCAGGACATTTGCACGTCTTCCTTGGCCTTCGCTTCCTGTTGTCTCAAGGTCACCCAGAGGTGAGTCCCTGGGGACATCTCTGGGTCTTTCCTGCACATGACGAGCACAGCCCTCAAGCCCTCAGGAATACGCCAGAGCTTTTCAAAGCCCTCTGTGGACATCTTGTTCCCTAGATATTTGTTTTTAAATTTTTTGGTCAGGCTCTTAATTGTCCCACTGGTGTTACAGCCTTAGGCAGGTGCGATGTTGCAAAGAAAAATGCAGCCAATTATTTTTAACAAATACCCTGGAGATAAGATTTTTCCTATGAAGCTCTGTGAAAGTTCAAATAATGACAATGCCCTGGAAATGGGCTTTTACTAGGGAGCTCTGAGACAGGTCAGCTTGTGACAGTTCTTTGGGGATGGGCCTTTGAGGAGCTCCAAATGCACTCTGCCCTGTTCACGTGCCACGAGGCTGTAGGTTTTCATGAATACTATGACTTGGGGACTGTGGTTGTCAAGGGGACTGCAGAACCAAGGAGAGGGTGATGGGTACAGGCCAAGTTAAAACACCCCCACCCTGCTATTCTTACCCAAGCTCAGTAGCTTTTCTTACATAAATGTTTCTCAGATTGTTGTAAGAGTTGGGTCAATTTCCAGCGTTCTGGGTGATGCTGACAGTGTTTCTGGTGTTGCCACTGCTTCTATGGAGAAGCAGATTTGTGGAGTCCTCACTACGCCTCTCTGAACAGCCTTCCTTCAAGAAGTGATTAGATTTTAAAGATGCATGTGGAGCAGAGGCAACAGGATTTCCCACAGACTTGGGTGTGGAGAATGAGAGAGAGAAAGGCACTGAGGGTCATTTTGAGGTTTGGATTCCAAGAAACTAGAAAAGTTGAGTTGCTGTTTACCGAGATGGCTAAAAACAGGAGGAAAGCAGTTTTTTGCTGGGAGGTAAGAGTCTGGGTTTGGACATGTTAAATTTAAAGTGCGGGTCAGGCATCCAGGGAGAGGCCAAGATGCTGCTGGATAAACAGTCGCGTGGAAGATGCCGCCTGTCAACGACAGCAGAGCGTAGAGCACTGACCCAAACACAGTGACTGTATCCACGCAGAGGTCGCACGACCACGGCAGGGGCAGTCCCACATCCAGGGGTCAGGACAATGAGCAGTACTGAGCAGAGGGAAGTACGGATGGGTGAGGTGGGGAGGGAACCCGGAGGGATGGCGCCCTGGAAGTCACGCGAAGAGAAGACAGTGATCCGCCGCACGAAACCTGCGACAGCTCGAGCAAGAGGAGGGCCGAGGAGCAGCCGGTGGATTTACCAGCTCGGAGCTTACAGGCGCCTGGAAAAGAGCAGCTTCAAGGGAGCAGGGGACAAATGTGTAGAGTGAGGACAGCGAATGTGGCAGCTTTTCTGGTTGTCCTGCGGAGCAGAGCAGAGAAATGGGGTCACACCAGCCAGCGTGGTCCTGCCGTGTGAGACGGCAGAGGCAGACCCTGGGCTTCTGCCAACGCGGGTGCGATGGTTTTACTCAGGAAGCCTCGGGAACCATGTGGGACTTGATTTTCACTTCTACCCCAATCAGAAAGCCATGCCCCCCACACGGGAGTGGAGGACAACCTGCTCCCGCGCCCACCCTGGCAGCAAGCCCGTGTGCGGGCCCCCCATCTTCCCCCGGACAGAGGGACCAGCAGACAGAGTAACAGGTACAGCCTTGTACCAATGGCCACAGCCTAACCCTAAGGTGACCTTCAGGTGATCCATATGGTTAGAGACTTGGAATGACGATAATCAAGGCTTCCACGGAGGAGAACCACGGCACCAGGGCAGGTTGTCTGGCAACAGACACGGAAGAGAGGCAGCAACAATTCCGTCCAATCTCCCATGAGGGGTTTTGGGTATTTGGGCAGGTTGTGTTTGTTTTTATGCATTCATTGATTTATTTATTCATTTATTTTAGGGGGTTCCGGTTGCTTAGAGCAAAGGAACTGAAATTTATATCAGATCTCACGGCTCCTTTAGAGTTGCATGCGTTTGTGATGAACTTTGTAAATAATAACACAAAGATCGTCCACGCTGGAGAAGCACCCACAGTCCCTCTCCCAAATACCGAGGTCCTAAAACACTCTGAAGTTGCAACACCCCCCCCAAGGATTGGGCCCCACGATTATGTCAAATTCTGGCTCCTGAAATATGCAAACCAGGAAAGTGGCCTCCGCTAAGGAAGCCGCCTTAGCTACACTTTTGCCACCTGGATGGGCCACGTGTTGTGACACCTCACCTTTTCCTCTTTGTATCTGTCATCCTGGAAGCGAATTCCTAAGCCCTTTGCAATATAGAGTCCCAAAATGTGTTTGATATAATGAACCTTAAAAAATGTTTTTTTTTCTCAGATATTCTTAAGGATGTTTTTATTTTTCTCATCTCTGAAAACGGAGTGTCTCTTGCCAAGCTGCGGAGTTGGAGGTTGCCGCCCCTCCCCTCTCCCACGGAGAGACGGGACCAGAGCGGGGAACTGCAGGAGCAGGAGCCGGGGTTTCCAGCTCCCCAAGCTCAGCTCATTTGCTGCCCGATCAAACTCCGTCACTGCAGCACTTAGCCAGGCAGGGCTTACCCTGGAGTTTAAAATTCCCCTCCTACAATATATATAGTTAGTCTTAATAAATAAATGACTTGGACCGTGCATTATATATCACTCAAATCCACTAGGACACAAATTATGTATAATACATCGGCTGTGTAATTTATTTATTAAGCAAAACGTGAATTTTCCATGCCTGTGTTTGGAGGCACAGTTTGTCACACGCAGCTAAATGATGTATTCTTATTAGTCCCACTCAATTACCAAGTCATCCCTCTGTGCACGGTGTATTTGTTAATGATAGCGCCACAACGCTGCGTCTACAATACCTGTGATTTTAGTGATTCATAACCGCTCACTAAAACTGTGAAAATGATAAATTGACTGCTGTTGATTAAACGCCGCCAACAGTATGTTTCGTATGTGTTTGTCGCAGTTAGGAGTTAAAGAAACAGCATTGCTCAAAAGCATTTAAATATCTAATTAAGCCAAGCCCTCACTAGATAGAAAACATCGGAATACAAGAGTGAAAAGATAGAAGAAAGTGCGGTGGGAGAGGAAGGAGCAAACGCCATCTGTAGACCCTGGACACAGCCTCACTGATTATAGAGCAATTGTCATAATAGCAATTTGAAAGGGGCCATGCCCAGATCTGGAGGGGCGCGGAGGTCAGCCTAGCCTGCTCCCCAGCACAGCTGCTGGGCTCTCTGGCGACCTTCTCACATCTTCGGGATCAGGTTTGGTCAACAGTGGATTTCAATCTCATGCAAGGAAGACAGGGTGATGCCCTTTGGATTCCTAGAGGCTTGGGAGGAGCAGGGGGAGGAGGGAAGAGAAGGGGAAGGAATATTTTCAAGCAATTTCTAACAGCATCCCTTGGCTTTCACTGCAGGGAAGGGGATTTTTAATGCTTCCGCATGACAAACAGCAGCAGAAAGGAAAATATCATTTCAAACAAAGATTAATTATCTTTATGGTTTTGGCTAATTTTTTTTCTCCCCTCAGACATATCCATATAGAGGTCTGATCGCGGCCGGGCGCGGTGGCTCACGCCTGTCATCCTAGCACTCTGGGAGGCTGAGGGGGGGTGGATCGCTCAAGGTCAGGAGTTCGAGACCAGCCTGAGCAAGAGCGAGACCCCGTCTCTACTAAAAATAGAAAGAAATGATCCGGCCAACTAAAAATATATATAGAAAAAATTAGCTGGGCATGGTGGTGCATGCCTGTAGTCCCAGCTACCCGGGAGGCTGAGGCAGTAGGATCTCTTAAGCCCAGGAGTTTGAGGTTGCTGTGAGCTAGGCTGACGCCACAGCACTCACTCTAGCCCAGGCAACAGAGTGAGACTCTGTCTCAAAAAAAAAAAAAAAAAAAAATAGAGGTCCGATTGCTAATATTCAAAGCAGGATGAAACAAGACCAAGCACAGTGAATGTTCCTGCGCCAACCCCTCTGCTCCTGGTGTCGGCTGCTGGAGTCGGTATTTAGGACAATAAAAATAGATCCCTGGTGAAGCTTGGTAATCTTATTAAGACCGGCCAGGAGGTGTTTATTTTCTTCTTTTGCAATTCTGAAATCAATTGAGAAATGTAAGTGGAAGGCACATGAATTTTTTTGGAAATCAATCTTCCTAAATTAGACCATGTCTCCAGAACATTTGGAGCAGAGAGTTACAACAGGGAGAAAAAAAAATGAACAATTTTGAATTTTAGACTCTGTGTCTTGCTTGTACCTAAAACATTTTTTAAATTTTCCTTTCATCAAGATAAAACTTTGGACAATGTCCCCAGGTTGGCTTTAACATTGATTTGAAATTAAGGTGAAACACTGATGATTAGCAGCACAGCTCTAGAACCGACCATGAAGAAAGAACCATGTCTTATATTGTCTTTGCAAAATCCAATGTCACTCTTAAAACTTAAAACTCGACAGAGGGTGCTATGCTGAAATCTTAGATCCTTTGAATCTGAGATAACAACAGTCACGGTATGAACTTTTATAAGCATGGCTGGGGTCATTTTCAAATGCTAGAACAGAACTCCAACCCTAACACATGTGCATCAATTTAAACACACTTAGTCTTGAAAGTTGGATGATTTCCTTTATGTCAAAATCCCCAGTGTCTCTTAATGGCATTTAGAAATTTTATTCTCACATCTGAAAGCGATTCCACAGTGTGCTGGCAACTAGCGCCTCAGGAATCGGTGGAACCCTTGTTACGGGAATGCCTCACACAGCAGTCACAGAGATGCACCCGCAGTTTGGGGCGTTGTTTAGCTTGCCTTTTACTTCCACTGCAACCACGAAGTATGACTATGAATTTATTGTCTGGGAGAAGAAACTGACTTGATCTGCAAGTTTGTACCACGACGGCAGAAAGACACCCAGATTCAGAGTTTCTTCTCAAAGGCGTGTTGCTTTGAGAAAGACCCAATTCCTTCGCTTTTCTTCTTTGGGCGAGTCCTTCACTGTCTGCATCACAGATTCCAAGTGTCAGAAACTCGATACTGGGCTGGGAGACAAGCTCCCTTTCCATCCTTACCTAACCGTTAGATCCCGACCGCTCCACCTGCCACGCAGCACCCAGTGCACCTCACTCGGCCTCCCTCGGGCGGTGCCTGGGTGCAGCTCTGGCCGCCAGCACCCCCGGTGTGTCCCCGTGGGCCGGGGCACAGGTGGGCCGGGGCACAGGTGGGCCAGGAAGCTCCACCCAGCAGATCTCACTCAGAATCTACAACCTACTCTGCGTCTCAGCTGGGTGCTCCTCCTGCAGCCTGTGCGGGTCGTCGTGCGCATCTCTGTAGCAGACGTCCCCTGAACACTCCCTTGGGGTCCTCTCCTTGACCACATTCCCTCACATGCCCAGGACTGACACGGGTGTCGCTGAAGCCAGGGAGGGGCTGGAGGAGCACCCAGGCTAGTGACTGTCTCTGCCCTGTTAGGCCAAGACCCAGCCATGGCGGCACATACTAGGAACTTCTTCATCAGTGATGTCATGGACCAATCTCCTTATCCGGCCTCCAGCTTTCTTTACCAAACTTGTAGAAAAACTTTTAAATATAAAACAGTTTAAGAAAAAACAAACCTGAATTGTATCAAACGAAAACCCCAAAAGCACAAAGTGACAACATTCGAGAGTTGTGGTTTCTACCAATGAAGTTGTTAAGTGGAGCCAACACACAGTGAAATGGAAACAGGAAAATTCTTAAGGAATTATTCAGCCATAGAGAGTAAACCTGTGAAAAATCCCTTCTCACCACTAGCAGCAGTTGTACGTTTAGAAGGTGCCTGTTATTTCCCTAGCAGCCGTGCCGAGAAGCAAATAAAACAGAGATCAAGGCCCGCAATTACAAGTTGATTTTCTAACAAGAGTGATAATAATAATCGGTCATTTCGTTAGTCCTGCACTAGCATCTTCAGGTAGTTTCTGAGAGGAGCTTTCACTAGAGCCCCCCAGTGTCCCGTGTGGGGGCAGAGGCTGGAATGGTTCAGTTTTTCCGCAGTGACCCGGGGTCGGCGGCAGGGATGGGATTTCCCTCCCGTCTCCAGCGTCTCAGGGTCCTGGATCCTGCGCCCAGGGCTGCGGGACTGAGTGCCGCGTCCGCCCTGGGCCAGCCCCCTCTGCCCACGTGGGGCTGAGGACAGCCCGTAGGGAGGACCGGTAGCATCTGCAGACGGAGAAAGGCCCCCTTAGTCAAAATGCCTTTTTTTCACTTCCACAGTTGGAAAATAAGTGTTTTTCTTGGTTTCTTTTCAAACGTCTGTTTGAAAGTACAAGTATCTCTGGGAATATTAGTGTGCATTGGCAATCATTTATACCTTAGAGTGATTTAGTTTAAAACAACACTTCCTCTCTAATAACCAGCTAAGATCTTTGTGCTTAGAGAAAGAAAAAATGTTTGGAAGTATGAGAGACAGAAAAATGAGGGAAGACAGGGTAATTTTGAAAGATTGGACTTATCCCAGGGCAAGGACAGTGAGTGTAAGAGCAAATGCACTTAATTCAGAAAGTCCTACAGACATTTCCACTTACTACCTATAAAGAGACACAGTGTCACCATCTTATAATTTTTAAAAGGCAAAAGAAAAAACAAGAAAACACTGAGATAGAAAATGATTACTCCATCGCTGTAGGAAGCAGAGGTAACACCAGATCCCAGATCTTCTGACTTGAAGGCCAGTGCTTTTTCAACCATAGGTAGAGACCCTACGGCGCTATAAGTGTGTATGTGATGGGTGTTTTACAATCGGCAACAATGCCACCTCCAATTCCCTTTCAACATTCTGTGAATAGTAATGTGCATGATATCCAATGCTTTGCATTTAAAAAAATGATAAACATTGAGTCTACAACTCAAAAGTAGACTGAAAAAAACCAATCAAATGCCAACACTTGGAAAGTCTTTCTACCGTATCAACCGAGACAGGTGGAGGATGGGGAGGTGCCCCAGAAAGACTACCCCCTTTTTTCTTTATTGCTGGATAAAATGAGTCAGCATCGCGCATCCTAAGTGCAGGAATAAAAGAGAGGCGGCAGAGAGGAAAAGGATAGTGACAGTAAAAGTATTTTCCAGATGAAGCCACACAGACGAGGATGCACGATGGGGTCAAGGAAACTTGAGGCTAAAAGGACGCCGTGCAAGAAACATGAGTTACCTGATCGCTGCCCACGAAACCTGCACGGTTTCTTCCCGTGAGGATTTATCGTACCATGTACAGCCGGCCCAGTGAGGAGTGACGGAAACATTAACAGTATGATAAACAGAAATGATAAGAGAATTTTTAAAATTCAAAGAGGAATGAGAAAGGGAAGAAGGAGGAAAGGGAAAGGGAAGCAGAGAAACGCGTGTTTCAAAGGTGGTTCTTGCAGCCGACAGCGGGGTGGGTTGGACGTTGTCTGGGGCCTGGAGAAGGGGCAGACTCGGGAAGGAGCTGTGCGATTCTGATGACAGGGACAAGAGACAGCCTTGGGTTTGAGACATGCCAGGCAGGACGCTCTGAAAAATGTGCTGAAATGCCAGGAAAGTCCTTGGCAGAGAGACGTGTGGAACAACTGCATGTCCACGCTTTGCTTCCAAGGCCCAGTGACATCTGTTCAGTGTGGAAACAAAACTGCTGGTGGTAACATAAGCAAGAGGCACAAAATCACTAACTTGGGGAGCGGAAGATCATTTTTAAAGGGCATTTGGAACTGGAGGTGCCTGGAAACACGGCAGGCCTGCAGGCCTTTGGACCCAGAGCAAAGCAGGCCCAGTCCCTGGTCTGGGGCCCAGAGAGAAGGCGGCTCTGGGCTCGTGCTACCCGGTGGCCCTCGGAGAACGTGAGCTCCTGTCCTGCAGCAGCGAGAGGACCAGTCCCAATTATCGGATCAAAGGGTAGGAAGTGGGGGCCCAGAAGGAGGGGTGACGACTTCAGACCTCCAGGGAAGAATGAGAACAGGCAGGTGAAGTGGCGGGCGGCGGGCAGGGCAGGCACAGACAACTGAGCGAGGAGGGGTCGGCAGGCGGCATTTTCAGCAGGAGAGAGAAGGACCCAGTTTGCTGACAGAGCCGGGAGAGTCGGGTACTAACGAGAGGGGAGCCGAGAGATGGAGGAGCTTTCGAGGGCATCGTCCTGGAAACTGAAGGTTTCCATGGACGGGACCTCCCATGCGAAGGCCGGGAGTGTGGTGGGACCTGCCGGGGGCTGGGAAGGGCTGCAGTGAAAAGGAGCAGGAAGCTTCTCCTGAAAAGTCAACGTGGCCTCTGAGCTGGTGGCAACACAGGCCAAGATCTCAGTTTTCCTTCCTCACTGTTCTCCCGCGAGGCTGACTCCCACGTGCTCCGACTGGCCACTGAGGGCGCGTCTGCCACATGCACGTCCTGTTTAGCCCTGAGAACAGCCCCACAGGTGGAGACACTGGCGTGTACGGAAGTCTGCAAAGACGTGCCTGCGGTGACAGGGCAGGCACGCGGCGGAGCCGAGGAACCCGAGGGGTCTGTCCGACCCCAGTGCCCACGCTTTACTGTGTTCCACTCACCCTGCAGTGATTCTCCTGTTAGAGCAAAGTCCACGCAAAGTCATCTGCGAAACCGGGTCTGCTCTGGATCAGATCCCTGACTGTGCTGCTTCTGCGCTACCTGTGCAGGTGTGTGTGACAGACGGCGCAGACGCGGAACCAGGGTGAGGCAGGACAAACAAGCACAGCGGGAGACGCGCCGCAGCTCCGCTCCAGCAGGCGGGGGCAGACCCTGAGGGTCCTGCGCTATCAGGGAAGGAGTCACCGGGGGCTTCCCTGGAGCCAGAGCTGTTGTTTATCTCAAAGCCATCGTCACATTGAGGCACCGGCCAGCGTCGGGCAGGACACCAGCGCTCAACCTCGAAGGAGCCTTCCAACCTTATTCCACTTCCTGTTTACGCATTTAAAGAGTCCTTAATGTCCTTGCCTTCTTCCCATTTGATAACCGGCCTCTTGGACACACGGCCTTGGCCCTTTGGGTGCTAACAGATTTGGAACTGCTGGGGCAGTAATTGCTCACGAGCGTGAACGGAATCGTCCGACACGTTTGACCCTTGGTCGCTTCCCCACCTCGGCAAGGGGACATTCTGTTTCTCGCACGGGCACCAGTTGCCGTGCTCAGCGCAAGCCCGGGAGACGTATCTACCAGACCACTGCTTGCTTTTCCTGCATCTTTTTGTAGAACGGCTCGACACAAACCAAGTGCGCTGCACCCAGCAGAGTGTCAGGAAAAGCCCAGCGTGGACGTTGGGGGCGGGGGCGGCCCCCCTGGACAGGGTCCTCTCCAGCCTCCCAGCCCCCAGAGATCTGGGCGTCAGGGGACCTGCCCTGCCCTTCCCGCCGGGTGGTCCTGCCGTGGCCAGGGCTCAACGTCACGCGTCCCTGTTCTCCCTGCACACGCTGGTCTCTGCCTTCCGAGAAAACACTGAAAAGCAGGAAGAAAGGCAGAAGCCGCAGCAGCGGGCAAGGAGCACTCCCCGCGCCGCGGGCGTCCGCGGTGGCCCGTCCTCCCGTGTCCTCCGCGTCCTTCCCGGGCCCGGAGTCACACATCACTCATCTTGTCACATTGAACTCCGGATGCTCCTGCCCTGGAGAATGCTCTGACTCTGGCAATTTTTCTTCATTCTCACTAACAATTTGGTAATGAAATATTGATTTTTAGTTAGATTCATATTGATGCTATTAGGTTTGCATTGATAAATCATGCCGGCCTCCTGTCTGGGAGGCTAGAGAGTGCTACACAGAGCCCTGGAGATTACAATCAACTCATTGATGTGTTAATTTGATGGATTTTTTCGTTCTCTTAGAAGGAGTGGGAGGGTAGAGGAAGATTTTTCAGTGCAGCCTTGTAAAGTTTTCACAGTGAAATCGGGGACAGTAATTGCAGGCTTCCTGGGGTACCTTTGCCTCAAAAGAATCCTCCTGGGCTTATTTGGCCAGGACATTAAAGGCAGGAACGGGATGGGGCCGAGCGGCGGCGGGAGGATTCCGGTGAGGGCTGGAAGGATATGACACACCTTGTAAACACTGCTCCAGATCCCACACGGGGAGGGAAATCACTTCGGCTAAACCCTAATTAAATCATTTGCAGGCCACTATGAAAAAGCGTTTCCCGCGCCCAGAGCGGCTCTGCATCTGAAGATTGCCCCCTCAGACGAGGACGCGCTGCAGGCTTGGCCGCCACCTCCCCACGCGTCCGCGGCAGTGGCTGGTTCCCGGGCATTTTCCCTTGCAAAGTGCCACTTAGGAAGCCGGCGCCCTCAGCATCTGCAGCCCATTTGGAACAGCCTCTCCGCGTGATTTATGGTCCTGTGCAAATGTAATGCCTGTCATTAAGGGACGGTCCTCGGCCGCGCCAAAGGACCATGTTGTGATTTCCTTCTAAGACACAGCATTCAGCGGGGGCGCTGCCAGCAGCCCAGGAGAAAGGGGGCTTCTAAAATGCTTAGGTAGGAACTCATTTCATTTTGTTTTGTTTTTAAAGCAAAAGTATTTCACATTCGAGCATTACGTGCTTTAACCTCTGAGAGCTTCCCAGTCCTTTCTTCTGATGTTGCACATCAGCCGGGTCCACTCGATTAAATTCCTGTGTGTGTGTGTGTGTGTGCACGAATGTGAAGGCCCGCTTGCTAACATACACACGTGTGCGCACACACACGCATGCGCATATGCTGTCTGGCGAGGGGACCCGCTGGCTGGTGGAGGTAGATGGCAACAAGGAGAGAAATTCGCATCAGCCTCTTTCTTCTCAGCATTTTAAAGAGCTCTCATGACCGGCCCAGCGGACTGATGTGCTGTGTCTGAACACGCACGCTGCTGGAGGAGCCCCAGCCCACAGAGCCGGCCGCGGCGTCCCCACCAGGAGGGGGCCTGCAGGAGACCCCGCCATTAAACACCCGGCGTGGAGCTCCCGAGGGAATTTCAGCATTCCCATCACGGCCACCCTTGTAGGAGGTGGTGTTGGCCCATCTCTGGGCTAGAACATTCCAGATGCACATGTGTATGTCCGTCTCTGTCTGCCCTGCGAGTGCCTGAACTGAAGCACCCATCATCACCCCAGAGATATTTGGGGGGGGGCATCAGGAGGCTTGGGAAAGCAAGAACTTTACACACAAATCTTTTCAGGATCACAGCAAGAAATCACCATTTTAAATGTCCTCACTGTGTCCCTCCACTCCCAGGTGTTCACATTCCTAATGGTCTCCTTCCTGTTTGAAGGTCCATCCCGCGTCACTTCTGGAAAAAACCAATTCCACTCACTGGGACCTCACCCCACAACTCCAGGTTCAACCTTTGATTCCAGCCCCAGGTTCAAGTCCAGAGAGGGAAATAAAGACTTAGATGCAAAACGCATTTGGTGAATTGTAAAATAGCAGCCAAGCTGGAGGCCACGTCACCACCGGGGAACCCCTGCACGTGGCCCCCTCTGCACCGTGCCCTGCTCCACGCGGCACCTCTGCGGGCCAGGAGGTATCTGGAAGGCCCAGACGCGCAGACGTCTCGGGGCACCCTCCTCCCCAGGGTGTGAGTCTTGTCTCTGCTGCTTATTCTTCTGTGGCCTTGTATGAATTAATTACAGAAACTGGGATTCAGAGCACTTCTCTGCAGGGCGTGCACACCCTGCGTGCTGCCAAGAACGTGCAAACAAGGTGCTATGTGCAGAACACCTGCGGGGACTCGGGGGACCACAGCGCTCGAGGATCCCCGGCCCTCCTTCTGAGCTTGGCTCCCCGGCAGAAATACCCTTCTCCTCTCAACTGGGACAAACCTCACCAACCTTGTCCCTCCGAGAAACCTTTCACCACTACCACAGTCAAGCTTACACTGACCTTGACTTCTCTAAGTTCTTGTTTCACTCGTGGTCAATAGGCATTTGATTATTTTCCAGCGATTTCATGGGTGTTGACTTTTCTCTCCTCTTAAGCTCACTGGCCATGGGGTCTCCATCTAGTATCGCAGCTGCCCACCCCACAGACCCCGGCTCGGTCCAGCTGGGCCAAGGGACCAGTTGAAACAGGCCACCCCTTGTGGTTTCTTTCAGGGGCTGAAGAAGTGTCTACTAACGTCCGGTAATTACCCTTTCGAAGTCACAGAACCGAGACTTTCCCTAATTGCCATGACGTGCAAAGTTTATAACGGTCATAGCTACTTCTCGACTTACTGCTCTTCTCAGACTGTAGAGGAACCATCTTCATCTGGGAGGACCGTGCACTTCGACACCACCATTCAACACACAGCAGGTAACAGATGTCGACATCCACAAGTCTTGGTGGAGGATGTCACAGGACAGATCACGAGGACACAGGAGCTTCCTCGGAACCATGTTGGCTCCGCAATTTCACAGAGCGGGGGTCCCCCCGGCCTTCACGGAGGCCCGAGAAGACCCCACATGAAGACCAGCCTCGGGGAGGGGCTGCCCGGCCTGGCGTCTGAAAGGAGAAGGTTGGGGGGCACCAGAGACGCCGTCAGCCTCTGCAACACACACGACGCTGAAAGCCACACGGCGCTTTCCCGCGCGGGCTGACCCTGGTGGTCTAGGGTCCCAGCAGAGCCGGGCCACCGACTGAGCGTGGTCCACCACGCTTTGTTTCTTATTTTAATTTGAATTTGTAGGCAATGTTCAAAACTGCCAGATTTCTCATAAACACTCACACTTGACTTCTCCCGCAAGCTTGGCGGGGGCAGGGCTCTAGCACGCGCTGCAGCCCGACTGCCTGGGCCCACGTCCCGGCACAGCCACATCCTGGCCGCACGGCCTCACCCAGCTCCTCGGCTATCTGCACTCGCCATAGGGACAACGGGAAGGTCACGCAAGCACCCACTTCCTGGTGCTGCTGTGAGCATCAGATGAGTTGATGCAGACGAGCACGCAGAACAGAACATACCTGGAGCATAAAAACGCCCAGGTGTGCATCAGCTACCGCTATTTTTTTCTGGCATCGTGAACCCACTTTCTTACTCGAGGAAAATATTTGGAGCCACGGATCCAGGACTGACCCCGCTCACGTTAAACTGATTCCTCCTCACCATGGCTTCTACCACTCCTGTCATATCCAGCCGGGGCCACTGACTGGCATTAGCACCTGGACGCTGTGGGGGATGGCGTACGCCACCCTGGACGTTGTAGCTGAGGCTTTCCACGGCACGAAGAGACGTGACTCTGACTGGGAGCACCGGCCAGGCCTTGGGCAGCAGGGCTTCCCGTCCTAAGGAGGGAGGGCCCAGTGGAGAACAAGGACGGGGCTGATGCCAGCTGGTGCAGAATTGGGCACACGGGCGGGCAGGGTCCCACAGAGAGGGGCACGCAGGTGGCAAAGGCCCTGGAGCCATCTCCGGGGGGCAGGAGGAGACCCGTCGGCAGGCCAGCAGACTCCGGATCTGGGCTCAGGAACGGAGACGAAGCATCCAGAGGAAGAAGGGCCAGCCCACGGCCACCCCGGGCACCCGGGGATAACTAACCAGGCCCACAACTCAGCCCCGAAGACACGTGTGAGTAAATCACCGAGAGAAGGTCGGGCCGCGGTGTCCTGACCACTGCTCGCAGAGCAGGGACGGCTGCCATCCCTGGGTTTGATGACGCCTCCTCCCGGGGAGAGCTGGCCAGGGGCGAAGGCCAGGGGAGGCCACCGCCCCCATACGGGCTGCGCGGGGCCGCAGCACCGGGGCCAAGGCTGATGAAGATTTATAAACGCTCGCCTACCTAGCAGACACCACGCAGATTAATTCAGGCGTCCAGGCGATTTCTTAATCAGCCACAAACAATTCCCCTGGCCTGGATCTCCCACTCCTTCTGAAACACAGAAACAATTCCAGTCGATGCATTTTTTTTCCTAATCTAACAATGAGCATCAAAGAAAATACCAATTGCTATTCAAGTCCTAGAGCTAAATAGTAGTTACCAAAATAATTGACCGGCGTGGGATTCTGAGTCCCAGACAGGGACAGAAGTTGCAGATTATTTTGTTTTCGGTGGGGAGGCAGGTTTCTTTTTCCCACTTACTTGTGGTTTCAGCCACACCACATGAAGTTTTTAACTAGGTGAAGGAGGGTAAAGTATATCCAATAAAACTTTTTAATTGAAAATCATTACCCAACCGCTCTGTTTAAGACAGACGGGCTTCCGCGCTGGGCTCTCCTGCCCCGGCCTCAATCATGTCTTTTTGCGGCGTTCGCTGCCAGGGCAGGTCAGAGGGGAACTGCAATTGTGGGTTCGACTTCAAGGACCCGCTCACAATTCCCTCTCTGATAAAAATAACTTCTTTCATGGGGAATTTGAGAATCTGAAAATTGGAGCGCCTTCTCGGTGGGAGACAAGCACAAAGAGAGGGCGAATCGCGTGGGCACTTTCTTACAAGGACCAGAAGACTCAAGAAACACCTTTGGAGGTGACCGTCTCCACCTTAGCGCTACTCTTTAGCAGTCACGAGAAAAGGCTTGTCACCGAGAACAAGGCATCCTTCCTTGTCCATTGTGTTTGGCCGGGGCACACACCTGCAAGGGTGTTGACAACGTTTCCAGGGAGGCATTTTGCCTAACGTGCTCCGTCCCCTGGGGGGACCCTTCCCTTGACATCTGTGACAGCCCCTTGGGTGCATTGTTCCTTGGAGCTGGGCCTTCAATGCGAAGCTTTCCCTCTGAGCCCAGGTAATTGTCTGTGTCTTCAGACGTCCAGGCTGCCTGGGGGCCCCAGGGGCCAGGGAAGCCCCCGTGAGCAGCTGGGGGCGGCAGGTTACTCCACAAGCTGCATGTTTTCAACACGTTTCTCTGCCTCGCAGGAACCACATTCGAGGTGGTGGTGAGCAACCCCCGTCCCCGGGCAGTGCGGCTCCTGCAGCCTCGGCCGAGAGCTTCTTTCCTCAGTCTTTTAATTCCAGGCTTTTCCCCTCCAGAAAAGTTCCCAGAGTGGGAACAGGAAGTCAGTGTGGGGCTCCGTGAGGCCACCACGCCATGAGCAGAGAAGCAGAATCCCGGGTCAAAGTCCTCCCCAGGCGCCAGGGCCTGGCTCCCCGCCCCGCACGCACCCAGGACCCCACCTGCTCTGGCCGGGACCCTTCAACTCCCCCAGCCCTGGCTCCACACTGTGTCTGCCTCCCCCGTGCTCTGCTCCTCTGGCCCACCTGGTCCTCTGCCACCTGCCCTTGAGTACTTGGACCGAGGCCGCCTTCTCTGTGACTTTCACCCCTGGGGAAGCCCATGGCTCCTCCTCGGGTCCCAGCTGCAGTGGCAATGTCTGCATTGCTCCAGCCGGGCTGCACCACACCACCAAGGCTGCCGGCGAGGCCCACCGTGGCTGACCACGATCAGGCCCAGCCCTCCTGACTCGGGAGTGAGTGTGGGCAGCACCCACCCTGCACCGTCTGGACCCCCCTCCCCTGAGGCCCTCCTCCCTCTAGGCCCTCCTCCCTCTAGGTCCTCCTCCCTCTAGGTCCTCCTCCGCAGTCCCCTCTCGTCGAAGGAGTTCCCAACGCTGACATTCCCAGAGCTCTGTCCTCAGTGCTCCGAAAGCAACAAGACGTCCTTGGCCATCGGACCCCCTCTCCCAGGGTTAAATGCCATCCACACCAGTAATCTCCAGATCTACCTCTCTAGCCCTGACGTTCTCCTGATTCTAGGTGACTCTAGCCCGCTGCCCCATC
>CM052443.1:2055168-2119005 GCA_028533085.1 Varecia variegata | reverse complement strand
CATCTGGCCTTTTCGTGGTATTCCTTGGAGAGGGAATGGACAATCGAGGGGGTGTTGGGAGTGGCTTAAATCATGAGTTCTGAGCATACCCCAACACAGACAAGTAGGGTGTCGATGGGAAACCCAGGCACAGAGGACGTGATTTTACCCCAGCATCAACTTATCAGGTTGCTATGGGGGAAAAGAAGCAAAAAGAGGGCAGTGGGAAGTAATTTAACACCATTCCTCTTACTCTGCCATGCATATAAAAAGATATAATATTATAAGCTAAATCAATTGGCTAAAGTGTTTCTGAAACTGCTGACATAAAACTGGAGTTCTTGAAGGCCAAGGATTGCATTTCCTTCGGTCTATGTTAATCTACACAGCATTACACTCACAATAATAAACTTACTGATGAGCGGAATGGCATGAATCTAATACACTGTTTCCCAGACCCACAGATGTGGAGTTGGAAAGGACCCTGCACACCATCAGCCCAGTGCACCCTCACCCCCTTGCCCCCCGACTGCGGTGCTGGACGCCCTGGCATAGCAGGTATTACACGGCCAAAGTGTGCTAAATACCACTGGATGCCGGGCACTGCCAGATCAGTTTGCATGGGTGGACGCATTTATTCCTCCCCAAACTCTCATAAGGTAGTTACTCCGGCCCCCATTTTAGAGATGCGTAACTGAGTAAGAGGAAGCAATTTACGTGGCAGAGCTGGGCCTCAGTCCCAGGCGTCCGGGCTCTGGAGTCTGTGCCGTGGCTGCCGACTGGTGCTGAGATGCCCTGTGCGGGACCATCGATCTGTTACAGAAGCACTTCCTTCAAAACCCAGTGAGCATCCTTCCACGAGCCAGAGCCTACCCAGCGTCCAGCAATGGAATTCAAACCAGCCCTCCTGCTCCAAGCCACGTCTTTGCCAGGCTGCATCGCTCCAGTGCTGTTGGTTGGTCCTGGTGTTAATGGTCTCCTGCCCCCTTCTCCCCTAACCTCATCTGGAAGCTGATGGGGGCTGTTGGATGCTCCTCGTCCGAACCACCACTTGCCCAGGCTGGCGTCCCGTCAGGGAAAGCGGAGTGAGCAGGATGCTCCCCAGTGGTCAGGCATCTGGGAGAGATACATGGAGGTTCCGCAGAAAAGGATGAAGGCACTAAAACCGAGGAAGAAACTGAAGCGAAAACAGATTTTGAGAAAGAATCTGGAGTGAAAACAGATGGGAAATGTAAATCGTCTGCAGATGATGTGTTAATAGTGCTGAGGAGGCAGGGGCTGTGATCTGGGGAAGGATTTGCATCCTCCCCACCCAGGACCTTTTTTTCCTGTTCTCATTAGTATCCTTCTGTTTCTAGTTAAACACTCCTTAGCCTTTCTTGTAAAACAGATCTAGTAGTGATGAACTCCTTCAACTTTTCTTTGGGAATAGTTATTCATTTCTGAAAGACAACTTGGCTAAGTACAGTATTCTTGATTAGCATTGTTTTTTGTGTTTTATTTTTAATTTTATCACTTTATATTTATATTTATATTATCCCACTCCTTCCTGGCCTGTAAGATTTCTGCTGAGAAAGCCACTGATCTTATGGGAGTTGCCTTGTATGCAATGAGTTACTCATCTTGTGCTACTTTCAAAATTCTCTTTGTCTTTGATTTTTTGACAGTTTGGAATCTATCTCAAGGCAATAGTCTTTGGGTTGATCTTCTGTGGGGTCCTTTTAGCTTCATAAATCTGGGTGTCCATATGCCTCTCAATATTTGATAAGTTTTTCAGCCATTATTTCTTTAGATAATCTTTCTGCTCCTTTCTTTCTCTCTTCTCCTTCTGCAACTTCCATAATGCATATATTTGTTTGATGGTGCCCCATAGATCTCATATGCTCTTCTCTCTCTCTTTTGTTCTTTTTTCTTTTTGTTTCTCTAACTGGCTAATTTGAAATGATCTGTCTTTAAGTTCACCAATTCTTTCTTCTGCATGATAAAATCCACTAATGAAGCTCTCTATTGAATTTTTTAGTTCTGTCATTGTATTCTTCAGCTCCAGCACTTTTGTTTAGTTCTTTTTTATGGTTTCTATTTCTTTATAAAACTTCTCATTTTGTTCATGCATTTTTTGCCTGCTTTCCTTTAGCTGTCTATTTGTGTTCTGGTGCATCTCATTTAACTTCTTTAAGGTAATTATTTGAATTCTTTGTCAGACAATTCATAGACCTCCATTTCTTTGAGGTTGGTTACTGGAGCTTTATTAGTTTAGTGATATCATATTGGTCTGACTGTTCATGATCCATGTAGTCTTGCACTGGTGTCTATGCATTTGAAGAAGCAAACACCTCTTCTAGTCTGGCTTTGGCAGGTAAAGACCTTCTCCTGTTGGATTCCCAGGCTGATGGTATTGCCTCTGGAGTTGTAGTCAAGTGGAGTTGGAGCCAGGTGATGGGTTTTGCTGGGTCTACACTGGAATTCATAATTGGCAGGCCTATTACTGGGGACTCAGGCTGGTATTGATCCTCTCTGGTCACTGGGAGAACTGGACTGCCTCTAGGACCTTGGTCAGTAGGGATGGCACTGGAACAAGGGTCTGATTTAGGGTCTGCAGTTGAGTCCACATACAGCAGGTGAGTTACCAGGTGTGTGGATGGGTGTGGCTCCTGCTGGTCTCTGGTATGACTCACACCAAACCACTAGGTGAGCCACTGGGAAGGTAGGACTAGGCCCAGATCATGGCTAAGAAGGAATAGAATCAAGATACAGGGCACTTCAGGATCTGCAGTCAGACCAAAGTTGATAATCCTACCTCCATGGGCATGAACAGGTAAGTCTCCTGGTTGGTTCTTGTGTGAGCAGGACTCCTCCAAGACTGTGACCAAGAGGTGCTGGGGCCAAATTATAGTGTTGTTTCAGGATCCACAGTCAGACAGAGGTCAGTGGGCCTGTCTCTGGGGGCATTGACAGATATGTCTCCTTCTAGGTTCCTGGGTGGACATAACTGCTCTAAGACCATGGCTGGAGGCCTGGATCCAGGTCATGGGCCACTTCAGAGTCCACAGTTAAGAACAAGATCAGTGGGCCTATTACCCAAGGCACAGGTGAGTGTAACTTCCCTTGGCTCCCACTGTGGATGGTGCTGGTGGCAGATCCAAGGACAAATGGGGCTATAGATGAGTCCACAGGGGGAAAACTCTGTTTCAAAGTCTGTATATGGAACCAAGATTGGTGAGCTTTCCACATGGGTGCAAATCTGCCTTCTCAAAACATCCCTGCTTTGTCTTTGACTCCACAAGAGTTTCACAACCTCCTACCTGGATCCCAAAGCTCCCATTTTTGTCTGTGGATAGCTTCCAAAGTACTGATGCTATGGGGAGATGTGAGCAAAGAACCTTTTATTCTGCTATCTTGCTGATGTTACTCTCCCCAGGAGAATATTCTTAATAGTTAAAGAGTTATTACAAAACAATGAGAAAAATTTGAATACAACATATACCAGGAAACTGTATGTTAACAGATAGTTCTCACATGCATATGCAAACAAACATATGGTAAACTTCTGAAAAATTGAGCCTTACTAACATCAGAGAAGGAAGGAAAAATGTAATACATTTTCATTTAACAAATTGGAGTTAAAAGTGACTTTTATTGCTTTATAATATTTTATTTCTTTAACATATTTCTGTATATTTCAAAGTGTCTATAATGACCATATTATTTTTGCTATCATCGGGGAAAAAGTGGTGATCACTTTAGGAAAGTGTTTTAGAAGAGGTAACACCAGATACTATAAGATAGATTTAACAAAACACTGCAGACTGACGTGACATTTTTCTTGAATCCCTGTGTCCAGGTGAGAAGAGAACAGGTAAGCCACATCCCTACAAGTTCTCTCTCAACACAAAGTGCTCCTTGGTGGGTCAATCCCAACACCTCTTTAAAACTGTCAAAAATTAAAGTCATTATGGATTATAGAATTATAGACTCAATACCCGTATACAGAGATCTTCACCTGCACCTTCAGTGTAGTCAGCACAACAATTTTCCACCATCTTTTCTCAAAGATTTTAACTTAAAATCTCCTAAAGCAACCAAGATAAGAGCTAAGGTTACAAAATCCAGGACCTTCTCTGGTCTGCACTCTCTCACAGGCACGCTGTTTCTTCCTGGCTCTTTGCCATGAGTGGAAGCCAAAACTCAAGCAGGATTTCCTGCCTTCACTCAGAACTTCCAGGCTCTTTTGAGCTGAATTCAGATGTTGCAGCTTTTAACTTAAAAAATTACTTGACACAACTGAATGAATTCTGAAGCATACTTTCAGAGGGGGGAGAGACAGAGAGAGAGGGAGAGAAAGAGAGAGAGAGAGATCCTTTAGCCACTGGGTTCAGCCCAAACTCCTTATCTACCCACCTGCCCCCAAAGAGAGTAAACACATCACTGTCTTTTTCACATGGCAACTTCCCTGTGCCAATGTCAAAGTTTTGAAAACTCAACCTTCTAGACAATCACTGTGTCTTAAAGTAGATAACTTGGCAAGTCTGTGTGACTCTTTTAATCCAGCGAAAATTAAAATAGCTAACACATTTCTTCAGTGGTGTGACTCATTAGACTTATCATATAATTATATCCCAAAACATTTAGCATGGTGAGCTTAATAGACTTTTCATGTCTAAGGCAGTGGCCAACCCAGATTTAAATGCTTCTCAATTCAAATCCCTGGCAGTGTAGAAATGTGCACAATAGTCACAGTATTTTAAGAGCTCTTAAAATACGACCTAATTAATTCATGACCATTAGTTCATATCTGCATCCTTCTCAACATCAAAAAGTGTGTCGTTAAATTTGTATTCTGCACAGGGTTTGAAACCATTTAGAAAGAAGGAATAAAAAGATGAAAGAAAGGAGCAGAAGAGGAGTAGAAGAGAATAAAGGGGAAGGAGAGAGAGATACAGACTGAAGTGCCCTGGAACTGAGGGAGAAGAGCTCTCCTACACAGTCCCCCACATAGCAAGTGCTGTTCTTCCTCCCATGCAATTTGATGATTTGCTTTCTGTCCGCCTACATTCAATAAGATTATGAGAGAGACTCAAATATAAAATTATGGAATGGAACCTCTCTCTATTGAATTCAAGATCCTTTTCAAAAAAAATTATGAACAAAATTTCCAGTTTATAAAATAAATTATCAGTATTTTTTTCCAAGATAAGCTCTAAATCTGGCCTTAAAAGAAACTTTTAAAAGTATCATTATGGGAACAATGTATATGAAACTGTTTAAGGCTGTTACTATATATTGGTACATTTTCCTCCAGAAACATTGTACCTGTATACAGTCCTACCATTGTATTTCACCTTTGGCAATATTGATATTTTCGGTATTTTAACTTTTAACTTTGAGGTCATCATGTTTAGAGGCAATATTTATGTGTATATTTTTAGAATGTCAAATATTTTCATTTTATAATAATGAAAAGATTTGAATTTTATGTGATTTCATTTAATCTAAAGGAACTTCCAGGATAATTAATTCCTAGTGTTCAAATGAGTAGCATATCAAAGTATGATTCACTAAAATGAAATATGCTCCAGAAAATCCTGACTGCAATCTGAGTCCAAAGAAGTCATACCTAAAAGAGATATGGACAGATTCATCTACTTTATGTTCAGGATTTGCATGTGGAGTTGTCTTAATAAAACTTATGTAAAAGACAAAACATAATCCTGGCTTTGCTGAAAATAATCTCAGTGTTTGAATTTGAAATTAATTTCTTTTAAGTAGCATATATTTGGGTCCTGGTTTTTTATCCACTGTGTCAGTCTCTGCCTTTTGCTTGGTGCATTTAGACCATTTACATTTAGAGTACTTATTGATATGGTAAAGCACTGGTCTGCCACTTTATTATTTACATTCTGTTGGCTTCCTTTATTTTATTCTTCCAGTCCTATTTTCTTGCATACCTAAAAAGTGTTCAAATAATGCATAGGGCAGCAAGAAAATGACAGACCTAATCTTGTCAAAATCCCAGCAAGGTTTTGTGCAGACATCGACAAGTTTATTCTAGCATTTATATGGATAAATACAGGCTCTAGAAAAGCTGAAACAATCTGTAGAGAAAATAAAGTAGGAGGAGTTACTGTACCCAATATTAAGCTTACTCTATAGCTACAGTAATCAAGGCAGTCTGGTATTGGCAGAGGGGTAGCTAGATTAATAAAACAAAGTAAAGAACTCACAAGCAGATGCACACAAATATGCCCAGTAATTTTTGACAAACATGCAAGAATAATTCATTGAAAGAAAGATAACCTTTTCAACAAATTGTGTTGAAAAATTGGACATTCATGGGCAAAAAAAGAAAAATGAACCTCAATTCAAACTTTATACAAAAACTAAATTACCTCAAAATAATCAAGGACTTAAAAGTAAAACATAAAACTAGAACTCTTCCAGAAAAAAACACAGGCAGAAATTTTCAGGATTCAGAGCTAGACAAAGAGTTCTTAGACTCAACACCAAAAGTACAATCCATAAAAGGAAAAGTCAACAAATCAAACTTTATCAAAATTTTAAAAATTTTGCTTTGTGAAAGATCCTGTTAAGAGAATGAACAATCTACAGGCTGGGCACAAATATTTGCAAACCACATACCTATCACATGTCTAGTATCTAGAATATATAAAGAGTTCTCAAAACTCAACAGTCAGGTAATGATCTAATTAGAACTTGGCCAAAGTTATGAACAGAGAGTTCACCCAAGGGGCTGCAGGTAGCGGATGGGCACGGTGAAAGATGCTCCGCATGGTGAACCAGTAGGGAACCGCAAATTAAACCACCATGAGCTATCGCTAACCTTATCAGCATGGCTAAAAGAAAACAAAAAAAGAGTGAAGACAACAAATGTTGGCAAAGGTACAAAGAAACTGTGTCACTCATACACTGCTGGTGGGAATGTAAATTGGGCAGACACTCTGAAAAACAGTTTGGCAGTTTCTAATGACACTAAACATACTATCACCATCTTACTCCGCAATTGTACTCTTTGGCATTTATCCCAGATAAATGTGGGTTTTTGCACCCACAAAACCCTCCACAGGAATATCCATAACAGCTTTATGTCTAGTAGCGAAAAGCAGCTCAGCTGTCCTCCAGTGTGTGAGCACTCACACCACGGAGTATGACTCGGCCATGTAAAAGACTGAACTGTGGATACAGGCAACGACCTGGCTGCATCTTTAGAAAATTTTGTTGAGCGCACAAAGCCAAACCAAAAGGTTTTAACCTGCATGATTTCATTTATGCAACATTCTTGAAATGACAGAATTGTAGGGGTAAGAGAGTACAGATTAGTGGTGGGCAGGAATTAGGGACGGGCTTCGGTACCATAAAAGGGCGACATGAAGCAGCCTCGTGGTGAGGGACCCGCGCCTATGTGTGTGGTGAAATGTCGCAGAACTAAACACACACGCACACACACGCACAAGTAAAACTGAGGCATCAGGGGCTGTACTAACGTCTGGCTGTGATGCAACTCTGCAAGACGGCAGTTTGGGGACGACATGAGAGCGCAGAAGGGATCTCTGTGTCATCTCTGACAGCTGCACGCGCATCTACTGTTGTCGTAAAAGCAGTTTAATTTGTTTAAAGGCTGTGGCAAGAAGGAAGGGACGAAGAGGAAATTAAGAAATTGGCAGTAGGGTTACAGAAACGGAGATGGTTCAGGTGACAGAAAGGAAGAAATGTTGTTAGGTCTTAACTGGTTTGGACTTGAGGACCGAAATGAGGGAGCATGGAGGGTGAAGCCCGAGTTTCATAGTTCCGTGGATGGGTGTGTGCTGGCGCCACTGACCGGGGGACGCGGCGCTGGCATGTTGGAGGCGGCACCACAAGTCCTGTATTCCACACCCGCGCCTCCCTCGCCACAGGTCCCATGTGGAGGTGGCACAAAGTCAGCGCACCCACAACAGAGGCAGCGGAGCACACGTTTACTCGGTCCTTAGCCCTCACTGCCCACCGCCCTTCAGGATCAACCCCTAGTCCCTCACTCCCCTGACCCTGTCCTTAGTCCCGCACCCCTCAGCCCGCACCGTCATCCGCCCCTGGGCTTCGGTCAGCCCCTGTCAATCCAGCATCCGGCAGCAACCAGACCGCTCTTTCCAAACTGTAAATTTGATCGCATTACCCCCACTGGCTTTAGAAAACACTGGAAGTCCTCAGGTCAGCCTACAAGGAAAATGCTAATGGTAGCCAGGGTTTTATATTGGAGCCCCCTTTATTTATTCCCTTTTCTTAAAGCACCTGAAATTCCTTTTAGGGGATTCCTCTCTGGGTTGTGTGCCGTCGGGGCAGGACGTTAATCCAGGGACCTGCTCCGCTGCGGCCAGGTCCCCGCGAGTGCCCTGGCACAGAAGGGGCAGGTGCAGGGCACGGGCCCAGGCAAACTTTGCCACCTGACTCTCTCCTACACGCAGTCTGTGGGTTCACACCGGCACCTGTGGGAAGGGCCAGCGCATGGAGGGCGGCCGCCTTCCTCACTCCCATCGTGTTTCTGGGCTCCTGGACGTCAGCCAGAGTCTAGCCAGACCGTATTTTGCTGTACCTCTGATTCTACAAAATCACCATTTCCTACAATGTTCCTAGTCTACTAACAAAGCTTTTTCATTGTCCTAGCATCAGAAAGGACTCCAAAATTCATGTTCTCCATAATTCACACCAAAGTCAGCACCGTGGCAGGCTCAGGTAACTTGGCCAACACACTGGCCACGATTCCTCACGTTGTCATCCATCATCATTGCGAGCTGCATTCACAACGTTTCTGTCTTTGGCATAAAAGTCTGAAATGCAAAGGGATTGTTAGGACAGAGAGAGATGAATCCATGAGATACTGAGACTCAAATATGTGCTTTGTTAGAAATGAAAATGGAAATATGATTCCAGGGGAGAAAGGACTTTGTCGCAACGTGGTCACACACTCCTTTCAAAACACGAAAAATAAATTCACCCTCAAGAAAAAGAAGAAAAATGAATCTGACAGATGCATTCTCTCGTATCTTGAGGTTTCTCCTCTGAGCCTGTGCATCAAGGATCAGCGTGAACAAGCAAGGCCGGGCGGGCAGGAAAGATAGCCCACGCGCTCATTGTTCCCGAACACGCCCTCCCCTCACCAGGCGGTGCTTTTAACTCCACTGTGATTAAGTGGCTTGTCCCAGAAATGAAAAAAAGTCAGCTTCCAGCCCAAACACAAATGGATTTATATACTCTGTGAGTATCACTATCATTCCCAACATTCGCTCCAAATTTGAATGTTCATACCTTTGATTGTATTTCTAATCTAGGAGAGAAAAAATACCCCACAATTGCTCATTAATTTTAAATTATTTCTTATAGTCTTTCAATGTTTGGCAGAACGCCCCACTGTGGACAGCAGCAGAGCTGGAGAACGTGGACAGAGAGTCTACGGATGATGGAGACAGTCGCCAGAGAGCCGGATGGGACAGGGCCTCCGCCAGGCCCACAGCTGCGCTTTTCCCAGCCGGGCAGCTCCCACCCATCACACGCCCGCCAGCGGCAATGCACAACTCAAGCGCCCAACTCAGCTGGCACGTTCCTGTCTTCAGTGGCTTTGATCAGGCAGATCTTCGCATACCTAGGCGCAGATGTGGATAAACTGACGGGCACATAGCAGATACTCAATGAATATTTATTAAATGCTTCCTGAAATTGGTGCAAAACAGAGCCCCCTTTGATCTCATCGGGAATGATGCTCAGACATAAACGGAATCTCGACAACTTCACCGAGGATCATAACACACTTTGCCAATTTGTTACAGAATTATCACGACCATTTCTGAACCGAACTTTGGAACACTAAGTATAGCAACGGACTCTTTCTGATTTGTGAACTAATTTATATAAATATTCATCATTTCATTACACTGTTAGTGAGTTGCTTTACTGGAAAATTTTTAAATTACTTGGAGTCAGAACTGTCTCAGAAAGTACAAAATATCTATAAGGCAAGCTCGGAGGAGCCAATCACAAGTCAGAGTTGAACAACTTGAACTTCGAGATGCTCACTGTGAGCCGTACCCATCTCCAAAGGGATGTGATTTGAAACACCGGGCAGCCATCAGATTTACCATGCAATGTACAACTTTCCATGCATGGACCAGTTTAAAGAGGGAGATCAATGGTACAATATCATTATGGTAAGCCCACTATATTTTGCCATTAATATCATCTTTCTCTCACATATGGAGAAAAATAAATTCTATTCATAATGTAGTAGCATTGCTTAATCTCTTTTGGGTGTTTGTCTTATCATCTGCCTCAGGACACGAAGATCATGAGGCTTTTCCGGCAGCTATTTCTGCCACACCTCCTTACCTACTGAAATCGAGCATCACGCTCACCTGTTAATATTGAGACAGAGCAACACAAAGGCCATATAATGCCTTGACTAGTGTAGATAAGTTCCTAAGTCAAGACTTTATCAAGATGATAGAAAAAGTTCCAAGATGTCTAAAGAAATAATGAAATCATGAGGTTCTCCTTCCCTCCAAGGTGCACAAGTCAGCTGCTTATCACCGCATTGTACTCCAGGCCTGGAGAGGTACACGTCATAGAAAAGAGGCTGGTTTCCACCACGTAGAAGTTGGGGAAAGAGTACACCTGATGGGGTGGGGTGTGGGGGGCAGAACCTCAGGCTTATTTTCTGCAAGAAGGTTGGAGACAGGCATTTAGAAGCATTTGGTTCCACCAGCTTTGCTACTAACCTGCTATCAACTAGCTGCGTGAGTCAGATAACCTCACAGTGTCCCTCATCACGAGGACGACAAACCTGGAAACAAAATGAAAGTATTTGGAACTTCCAGCTCCAATAGCCTGCGACTTGCTACATTTTGAATTTAATGCATGATGTGAAAACATTTTATAAACAGATTTCGGTAGAAGCTGGCAAAAGGTAGGCTCCCCCTAGCGTCTGCTGGACAAATGACCAGTGTGGATCAGATGAGGCCCCTGACAGGGGCACCCAGCTGCGGAGGAGCTGCTATGTCCTCCTCCTTGATGTGGCCTTCCCAGACAGGCTAACCCAGCATGACATAAGTGAGCATTAACATATGTGTTCAGTCTTATTAGAAATGTGTTAGCGTGAAACACCGTGGGGACTCGTGCAGGAGCTGTATTTTCGCTGCAGAGCTATGCACCTTCTCTCTGTTTCAGATTTTCTCTTCCTCCTCTCTTCTGTCCCCACCTCCCCCCTTTTTAATTTAACTAGAGAAAATGACATGTTAATTTCAGCTCTACCTCTGCCAGGTCATCCTCAGGTCAGCAGATTAGAGACATCACCAGAAGAAAGAAGACAGTGCGCTCCAACTGCAGGGCAGGCTGACCCAGCCATCAATCACACAGTGGCAGCCTCAGAACAATGACAGTCATCTGTCAGGAAGCAGGAGGTGGCGCCTCATTAACACCCTACTCACCTGCCCTGAGCTACACCTCGCTTATAATAATATCGATCATTCACCTCCAAGGTGTTGCTTTTTTCTGCTGGATGAAATAACAGGCACTCTATTTCCCCCCTTCCCCCTCTGCTGAGTCCCTTGGAGAAGGGGAGAGAGCGAGGCTGGGTTGGGGTAGGAAGAAGGGAGCCCTGGAGCGGGGGTGACATCTTGGGTGAAGAGAATGCATCTCGGTCACCGGCCATCAGAGAGCGATCAATGAAGGGAGAGCACAAGCCCTTGGCGGGAGGACGCCATCCAGACACCAAGACATTCCCCTGCTGTGCTCGGTAGAGGATTCTCCTGGACAGAAACACTCTAACATCAAAAATGAGTTTTTCACTTTATTTCTTGTAAATACAGATAATTTAAAAATAAATTTAGCAAAAAAGTGTGGTTTTATGTGCTTTGGAATCCACCACTACTCACCTCTACTAAACAGGCGCACGTTTCTTTCGCTGTGTCTGCCTCTAGCACACAGTGTGGGAAACCCCACCCGCAAGGAGAGCTCCTCTAGAGAAGGTTTTCTTGTTTGTAGAAACTACACCTAATTATTTTCCCCAAAGGGGCACTGTCAAGAGATTTTCTGTGATGCAACCAACCTTCACAGCCTGGGCAATCCCACGTTGTCGGCTGGTTCTGGGATGTGTGTGTTTCTTTGACGGGCCATAAACAGGCCTCTTCACCAAGTTTTAATGGTAGGCCCTGCGTTTAAACCTGGGCCGCCATCCAGACCTGATCATAAATTACAAAAATTTGCAACTCTTCCACTGCAGAAGAGTTAAAAACACACACACACACACAGTCAGCCCTTATCAATTCTTGGGAAAGGAAAATAACAACATATCTTTTCTTTTTCTGGTTGGAAAAGTGACCAAAGACCACTAAAGCTAAAAGGGACCTTATGAATGATAAAACCGAGGGCAGGAGCAGGGAGGTGACCTTGCTAAGGTCATGCAAAGCAGAGAACGGCGGAGCTCAGTGCCAGTGGGTGCACTGCTCTCCTGTTTCCTACTCGTGAAGGAATCGAAGGTCCCCGTGGAGACGAGGTTCTCGGCAGTGAGGAATAAGAAGAAAACACGTGGGCAGGGGCACACACGAGGATAGGCCGAGTCCATGTCTCTCCTCTGGGCAAGTGGAGAGGCAGCAGAGACAAACTCCCACATTCAGAGACCACAGAAAAGTGCTGTCCGGAGCGTCACCAGCTTGCCACCGAGCAGCACCTCCTCAGGTCTTGCCCTCCCGTGATGCTGGCGTGATCACATGTGCGTCCTAGGTGATGAGACCACGTGGGAACCACGTTGCTCTGCTGGCCCGCGTGGGCCCCTGAGTACAGTCTGAGGGAGGCCACAGCCCATGATAACATCAGAGCAGCTTTTTGTTCTATTAAAGAGTGATCCAGGTGTACAACGTCTTATCTACAACTACAAAATCCAAAAAGATTTGAAAACTGAAAACATTTTCATAGCCCTCTGTGCAGCCAAATCTGACCCAACACTAACTGACGTGAAATTATTTATTTGTAGCTTTTATTGGTCCCCACTTAGAGTGACTACTTTTGACAGCAACTATATATCCACGTGTTTCACCAGAGTGCAGCCTCTGACCCAACCAGAAGCATGATTTCGCCTGCAACATACACATCACTCCACCTTTTTACAATCAAGACAATTCTGACTCCCAGCACCCACGTGGCCTCGATGGTTCATATCAGGCATCATGAAACGCACTCTCTTCTTCACCTCAGCTGTGCAGGGGTTCTGCAAATTTCTGTCCAGACATCAGCTGACATCCTGTCAATCCTGTAGGTGGCAAAACTACAACAACAACAAAAATACCTGGTTTGCATTATCATGTCTACCTTGTAGTTTCTGGAACCCTCACGGTGGAACTGCCTATCAATTACTGTTGTCCCTTCTTTTCTAGATAACAGACGAAGGTCTTGGTTAATAACAGCTCTGCCGGGAGCACGGTGCTAGCATAAAGTCAGGCGGAACAAAAGCGTCCTCTGCAAATGAGTGAATTCCTAATATCCGCCATGGGTCACTTCTGTGGGAACTACTAAGCTTATTTTGTGGATAAGCTCACGGGATCCCATGAGAATAGTGTACCCAGAGGAAAAGCAAGAGATCGGACGGATATTAGCTTCACCAAATCTCCGCGCATCCTGCCCTGATTTGCAAGAGTCACTATCACCGTTGCTGTAAGGGGAAAAATAAAATGTAGGCCTTACCCAGTTCTAATTCCTGAGAATTTAATCTATATCACACGGGATTAAAACATTGATTTTCCAGAGGGCTCCTGGCAGATAAGAGGTGAATTTTGATGCAATAGTCTTATGTGTAAAAGAAAACTAAATTTCTCTGCTGCCGACGCTCCCCTGGTTCACGCAGGGATCCTCCTGCCACTGCCTCGTCCCTTTCTGCCTCACAGAAATTATTTTCAAAACTTCCTGTTTTAAATCGACCACCTGGTTGTCTGAGCAAGATTTTTCCCAATCACGGAGGGATGTTCCTTCCTAAAACACAATCCAGATTCATTATGCGGCTCTTTATGTCTTCTTTATTAAGGACATTGAAAATGAACACATGGTACACATTTTATTTTTTAAAATAAGTATTCCTCCCTCCTCCTCTATCCTCCCTCTCCTTTCTTCTTTCCTTCTCTCTCTCTCTCTCCCTTCCCCTTTCTCCCTCTCTCTGTCTCCCTCCCTCTCTCTCTCTTCCTCTCTTTCCTTCTCTCTCTTCTTCTCTTTCTCTCCCTCCCTCTCTCCCTCTCCCTAATTGCGCAGCCTTTACAAACCCAGCCTGCGAAAGAAACACCCGTCTATTGCCTGTCAAACAATGCCTGGCTGGGAAAGCTATTGGGTTTGTGGAAGAGACAAACATTTCAGGCATGCCATTCTGGGGTAATGAAGCATGGCAACAAAATATACCTGTGCAACATTTGATAAAGATGAGCTGACACGCCAGTCCAAATAGGTTCTTTTGTGTGTCTGCACGTGTCTACCATCATTGCTTTCATCTTAAAACAGGAAGGTAGCAGTAACAGCAGCAGCTGGCAGGGACCATAGGGGAAGAGCAGCTCACACAATTAAACGTCGTTTACCTCTGGCCTTTATTTCACTCCCACTACCCTTAATTTATGATATGTTTTCTCCCTTTCTATGCAAAAAAAAGTGGCTCAATTTTTCTTTCTTTCTCTTGCTATCTCATGCCTTTTACAGAGCACTGGAGAAGACAATAGGCAAAATCCCCGGGTGTTTAGCATTGGGTCTTAAGTTAAAATGCTTCTTAGTGGGGTTTTTATGGCTTTTATTGTTGTTTGATTAATGTAAAGCAGAATTAAACCCTACAGTTACACACGGTACATCAGCCAGACAGAAGGCCAACTGCACTTCCTACTTTGGTGCATGGAAGACATCTTTGGCTGCTTAATCTTCAGACAGGAAGAGAGACGGAGAGAAAGCGGTGAGAGCTCTGCAGACCAGCTAAAAAGTGAAACCGGAAGACGTGGAAGACCTAGTGGCCCACATGTGAGCTAGGGAATTATTTCTGATCATTCCTCCTATCTGAAGCCAAAACACCTTTTTCTGGGTTGGATTTTTTGAGTTTCTTTGTTCCTTTTGGGGACAGTCATGGCCACCAGCCCTGGCACCTCCCACGCAGGTGCCACAGGTACACCCTAGTATCGGGTGAGCACTTGCCAGGGCTGCAGGACCCGGGACAACAGAAGGCGTCTGCCTGGGCTCCCCGGCTACTCTGTGCAGACGCGCCATCACAAAGGCCTGCACACTGCACGCCTTTATGCTATTTATAGCCAAGCACATCCTATTTATAAAAGCAGTGCGGTGAAACTGAAAGGGCATAATAGCCACTCTGTATTAGAAAGCTCTTCTGCTGAAAGAGCTGGACAAAGTGCCTTGGGTTATTTGATTTTTTCCTTCTTCTTCTGATGGCGGCAACAGTTTTTGGCGATACGCGAGATGGCAACAATGAGCCCTTTGTGGCACGATGACCTCCAGGAAAACCAGAGATGCACAGGTCTTGCTTTTGTTCACTCATCTAATTACCAGCTCTTCATTATCCTCCCTCTAGGACGTATAAACTTCAGTTCACCTTTACATCTAAATAGGATGGATCCTCAGTTTGCCTCCATGAGAGGACATGACTCTGAATCGCAATTATCGTGCAAAATAATTTGGGGTAAGGATCGTTTTTTGTATGCCCCTCAGACCTTGTGCAGTAACAGTTGGTGCTCAGTAAAAACCTTGACTCGGAGAATAAGGAGTGTGCACGGGGCTTTGGTATTAAACGGCCTGGGTTTGAATATTTGCCCTGCCACAGTTAATTGAGAAGAGTCCTAATGTTCGAGTTTCTGCTTCCACGTCTATGAAATTAGAGGAAGACTCCAGACCTACCATAGAAGAAGTTAGAAAAAAATGAATAATAATATAAAACACTTCATAAGCTGCCAAATGCTATACACAGGTTCATTTCTTTTCTACAGTTTTGAAAGTAGTTTATATAGATAATAGCAAATTCCAGAAATAATAACAGAATAAAATTGTGTTAAAGCTCAAAAACATAATATAAAAAAGAAAAAAGCCAACAAAACCTACAAAGTGAAATGCTTCTCTGGCCTTACAGAGTCTTAAGTTTTATCAAATTCTCAGTTATTTAAGGCTTCTGTTTTGTCAAAGCCATTACATCCACTTCGTTCTTTTAATTTGCAAAGTAATGGTGAAAATATCCCTGGAGATTTGCAGGAACTTGAACCTTCTAATGGAAGTCATTTAGTGAGTTGCCTATTGTTTTATTGGTGATGGGAAACAGTGCTGGCGGGAGGAGATGGATTTGGGAGAAACTGCATAAACTTATCACAAAATCAGCCCCTTTCTTACCATACAAGAACAGTGGGACTAACAGAAATCCCCAAAGTAAATTAAGAGGCTCTGTTACTTCCTTTCGTTTCAGGTTGGAAGTGAGATGTACTGAGGTGTCATCTGGCAACCATGGATTTTGGTGAATGCACACAGTCATGTAACCAACACCAGAGCGCAGAGAATGTCCCCAACACGGCCATCGCCACCCCTTAGTGGGCCATCTCCCGAACCTCCCGCATGGCTTCTACCACCCCAGCCCCTGGGAACCACTGGTCTGTTTCATGTCCCTGGAGTTTTGCCTTTTCCGAAGTTTCATAGAAACGGAATCACAGAGTGAGTGGCTTTTGAGTTTGGCTTCTTTCCCTTGGAGTGACCCACTGGAGAGTCATCCGTGTGCTTTAGGCATCAGAAGTTCACTCTTTTTATTTTTTGGAGAGTATCCCATTGCATAAGTGTTCCACAGCTTATTGCAAGTTGATGGGTATCTGGTTTGTTTCCAAATTTTGGCATTATGAACAAAGCACCCTGCATTCATGTAAACCCTGTACCTTCACTGCTCAAAGGGCAACTCCTGGTGAGTATTTCCACCCCTCAAAGTCAAAGTGGGCAGGTATGGGCATTACATTTTCATTTCTCTTAGACAAACGCCAAGGAGTGGGATTGTGGGTCACATGACAAGTGCATGTGTCGCTGTAGAAGAACCTGTTAAATTGTTGCCTAAAGTAACTGTGCCATTTGCAGTCCCACCGCCACGTGTAAGAGTTGCAGTTGGTGCACGTGTTCACCGGCATACGATACTGGTTTTCAGCTTGGTTTTGTTAGCGATGTTAATAGGTACTAGCATCTCACTGGGTTTTAACTTGTGTTTTCCTAGTGACCAATGATGTTGAGCACCCTTCCACGTGCTGTTTTGCCACCGATGTGTCTTGTTTGGTGAAGGTCCTTTCAGACCCCATGCCTGTGTACTTCATTAGGATCCTTCTCTTCCCACTGAGCCGTGCGAGCTTTCCGCGTATCTAAATACCAGTCCTGCATCAGACGTGTGTTTTGAAGACACTTTCGTCCAGTGTGTGCCTCACCTTTTTGTTTTCTTAACAGCATCTTCTGAAGAGCGGAAGTTTTTAATTTTTATGAAATCTAATTTATCAATTTGTATGTTTTAACTCATCCTTGTAGAGAGTTTTTTAGTGCTTCAATTAATTAGAAAGACTCGTTTACCAATTAGAACATCCTCCGCAGACAAACAAAATTGGTCATGAGAACTCCTCAACGCAACATTCTTCCTTCCTTTTTGTGCACGTGTCAGATTCAAACGCCACCCACGTCAGGAACGTGCCGTTTGGCTCCTGTTGGATAACTGGGGGCTCCGGCCCCGGTCCCAGGACTGATGAGTCTGATGAGGCCAATCCTCACCCATTTACTAAGTTAAGTGTTCAGAATTCGGTGAATTTCAGAGTAAAATGACTGCTTATAATTGAGATTTTCTACCTTCTCAGTTTCTGACTGAGGTCTCTTAATGGACTTTGAAAACAAAGACACTGATTAGGAAGAGTTTAAAAAAAGTTCTATGAATGACCCATAAACTTATTTAAAAAACAATTAGCTTATGTACATACATAAGTAATTAAATATTATAGATTCTCCGTCACTAAGGTGCTGCTATCCCCTCTGAAACAGAGGGGGCAGATCCAGTTTTATCGCAGGACTCCCCAGGTTCCTCACCGCCCTCGCCGGCCTGGCCCTGCCCCGGTCGTGGCATCTCCGGGCTGCGGGGGCCGGACGGGTCCCGCCCTCCCAGCGCCCAGCTCTGCCGTCTGCTCCTGCTGCTCCTCTCGGCATTTCCCTTCCGTGTCTCTGTGCTCTTCACGGCACCTCTGGGTAGACCCTGTCCTCTGACTACTCAGAAAATAAATGGCATTTTCTCCCTGTCCACTCTGCGCTTTCAGTTCCTGCATCATCCTTGCTCCACTCGGGCTCCGCGTGCCATGAGGCCCACTGTGCCATCGCGGTGGCGCCTGGTGTGGCCGGTCCCTCACGGCTCTCTGCCAGCCTTCTGTGAGCCGCCCACACCACGGACCATGGACCGACCTGGGCCCACCCAGCCTCTGCGTGGCAGAGCACTCAGCACCCCTTGGCCTGGTCTCCTTCCTGGCCCGCCAGGCAGGGCACGCGGCTGTGCTGTGCTGTCCAGGCCCAGGCACGACGGTGTCTCTCCCGTCTCACACCTTGGTGGTTCATCCGCTCTCCCAGCCACCCAGCAGCGAGCTCCAGAAAGCCCAAACGCCCAAAAACGCCTGAGGACGTCTCTGCTGACTAAGCCCCGGTCTCCCTTCACCCCACTCACAGCTGCTCAGCAGGGGACCCCCGGTCCCGGAGCAGAGCCTGCCCTGGCGTCCCCTGCCACTGTGTGTGGCATGAATCCAACCATTTGGGAAGTCAAGACTCATCTGTGAAAGGAAGAGTGATGAAGGTAGCAGCACGTGAGTGGGGATGCCGGTCTGGCCTGATTCGGCAATAGAGGATTAGCGAGATGGATTTTGTCATCCGATGCTTGGCAAGACCCGCCCGGCCACCCCAGTGGGAGGGGGTTGGGGACAATGTTGGGAATGATTGACCAAAATGGTTTTGAAATCTCCAGACCAAGGACCATCAATCTGAAAATGGCTCTGAGTCTATTTGATTTCAATAGAAAGAAAAGACTCTTTCTGAAATGGATAGTGACAGCCGAGTTCAGAGATAACAGACTGGCAATGACAAGACTCTACTCCTTAACACCAACAGAAAACCTTCTCAGCTGTGTTTGGGTAGTCTCACTCGGTTGGTTTTTAAGACGACCGCAAGAGCGGCTCACGTCCGGCTCCCCTACTTGCCCTCCTGCCACTGGGCCACACGGACAGGCGGAGCGGCTCTGGGGGGCCGGAGGGACGCGGACCCCGAGGGACGGCCGTGGAGCCTGGGCGGGGGCGGGGGGCAGTCAGGCCGCTTCTCGCACCCCCTTCACGGGCAGTGGACGGCAATCGTGGGAGCAAAGGCAACGGAGCGTGCAGTGAGGAAGGACAGTGAGAAGGAACAATACGGGGACCCCCAAGAGAGAGAAATCTGCAGGTTGCATGTGTGTGCACACACGTGTGTGTCTTAGCCCGGGAAGCGTGGACTACATCGGAAGGACACGGGACAAGGTCATGGGAGAACTCTCCTTTGAATCACCTTAAGCAGGCAGAGGAATTAGGACTGATTTATGAATGTATTTCCACAATTTACTTGAAAACGTGCAATGTCTGTGCAGCCTGGCAGGAGGAAGAGGTGAGCACCATGAAGGAATGTCCCTGCTCCACTTCATTGTAAAATTATCCCATGCTACCTGCTCTAATCCCCTGAAAACAAATTAAATCCTCACTAAGCTGACTTTAAATCAATAGTTTCATTTAAGAATAGTGTGACTTAATAAAAATAAAAAACTAACTGGTCCAGCCAATTTAAGAGGGAAATAAATCATTGCCCAAAGAAAAATAGCAGATTTGACTTGTATATGGGCCCCGGCTCTGTGCAGGGGGAGAGTCTGCGTCTAAATTAACTCAGGCCGGGATTAAGCTCATCGACCCCACTCGGAAACCTGCTTCCCCATGCACACCCCAAGAACAAGGAGGCCAGCTGCCCCCCGAGTGGGAAACGCACCTCAGTCTATATTTTGAAGAAACACAACCACTAAGAAACAGAAGATGCCATTCTGTAGAACCGCCCTCGGCAACCCTGAGCTGGCAGCCCGGCGCAGACATGTGTGGACTGAGAAACACATTTTTGATTGTGGCAGAAGCTGAAGGGTTCCAGGGGCAGATGTGCTGGTTAAGGAAAGAGTGTCCTCAGCCAGCCAGGACGAAGGCAAAACTCGGTGTGCATGATAAACGTCAGTGGTTGTAACAGGCGCACAATCTATTTGCAAATATTCTTTTAAAAAATCTAAGTGTTGGGTAAACCTTTTTTTCCCAGTATACAAAAGGCATGGTTACTGTTTTATGAACAGAGCACGTCATCTAGCAAAAAGACTCAGAATGACTCAAGAAGTCTTTGTAAGTAGTTACAGAGCAAACCCTGCAATCCCATAATTCTCAACTAGTCCTTTCTCCCATTTAGTGGAGGGCTTCTTTATTAATCACGTAAATTAGAAAAATGCTTATGACCCGGTGTTCGCCTACTTAATTTTGTATTACGTATTGGGGTACATAAACATTAAACTGAGTCCCTTCAGATCCCGACACATCAATATTATCAGTGTCACTGTTACCACTAGAACATTTAAAAATTTAAATAATTATAAAATGTCAATTCTAGTTACTCACTGATGGTCATTGCCAACAGGGTGCTTTTATTTATCATTTTGACACCAACAAATAAGAAAGCATATCTGTTCTAATGTAAAAATAGAAGAAGCCAGGCAAGATCACTTGTTCCCTCTAAGCCCCCTCTTGGAGACTAAGTTAAATGAAATTTGTTGGCCAGAAAAATACTCGGCCAAATACCTAGAGAAATCAGAGCGTTAAGGCAGCCTCATCTGGTGGGAAACACTCCGGCTCAGCCTCCAGAGGCACAAGTTGCCTCCCATATTTACAATCCTATGTCGTCTACCTAGTTTGACATTCTGGGCTCGGTTTTATCAGCCATAAAATGGGGGCAATGACACCTGCACAGGTTATGGAGTAATTACAAGGACCCAGTCTGGCAAATGAGAGTGCTGTGGAAGGTGATACACAAAGGTAAGAAGTGACTGGGCCTCGTGTCTATCCAAAGACAAGCACGGAAATTAACTCTAACATGGGAAATGCTGGCTTTTCCATACATCCTTCCAAGGAGGTGGGATAATCACTAACCATCCTGTGATGGTGGCTCCAGGTGTGGCCCTGGCAAAACATGGTGGCCAAAGAGCTTCTCGTTGTGGAACGAAACACAAGACAGGCACAGCTGCTCCCACACTTAGCCAAGCCCATGGCTGAGAATGTCGGGCGATGGTCTCAAGGTGTCTGGAAGGAATTTTTCCAAACTTGTTCAAACGAGCATTTGGAGACATAAATTAATGGCTCGTTCATGGCATCAGTCTTGACCCTGCCACAAGCAAGAGACCTGACAACTGCAAATTAACAATGTATTATTTCTATTTGTAGTATTAGGAGCATTTTCCTTCCTTTCCAGAAAGTCAATCTGTTGCTTTCAATACCTACGCAAGTGGGAACTTTCACAATTATGAAGAAACCCCATGGCAGCCTCTCCAAAACCCTCTTGTGAGCGACTTCTCTCACCCCCAGGGAGGGAGGGGGGCATTTGGTAAATGGAGAAGCTGGGAATGAGCAAGACGCCTGGCCAGACCACGGGCAGACTTGACGCTATGTCCCAAAGACGGGCCCATCACCCCCGTGTGCGATTCCCAAACTTCCGGCTTCTGCAGGAAGTCCGCTGTGCACACACAGCCCCCACTGGCACAGAACACACCGGAATCATCAGGGCCAGAACTGTGGTCCGGAAGAGCGTTGTCTCGCCTCCAGCTAAGTTACAGGAAGCTTCTTCCAACAACAGAGCAGCCCGATCTCATTGCCCCCTTTGTCTTTCCAGAAGCCTCTGCCTTGTTCTGGGCCCATAAATGCGGCCAAAAGACCTGGAAAATGCAGGGCAAGACAGTAGCTGCCACGTGCAGAACGTGTCTCACCAATCGCTGAGCCACCAACTGCAGCTGCACCAGGGCCAGCAGGACTACGGCTCGTACCCTGAAGAACAGCCGGCTGAGTTCTGAGCCCCCCAGAGAGAGCATCTTAACCCCCATGGCCCATTTCCCAGGCAGAGACCATGAGACGGGTGCCCCAGGGCGCTCTCCGCTCTGCCCAGAGATCACGGGATACAGGCTCTGAAGCTTGTCCCGGGTTTCCCAAATTTCCCAGTGCTAGGCATTCTGGGGTGCTTTGTAAACATCCAGACCCCCAGGTGCCTACCCTGGGGGTTCTGTTTGAGTCGTCCTGGGGAGGGCACAGGACTCGGTGTGTTCAGCAGCCACCCAGGGGCCAATCAACAACCCTCACTCTAGGCCACTGCAGTGACTGTGGCCTGGAAATTAGCAAGGCAGCCAGGCTCGTGGGCAATTCAGCGTGACTTTTGCAACGTGCGGTCCATACTCAGGCTGGCCGCACACACGTGGACTTCGTGTTTCAGGACTCGTGTGCAAACCCTCAAACATGACACTAAAGCACCCCTATGGGGCAGGATCTGCAGACACGACTGTCACATTCCTCACATGGTCCCCGGCCACGTCGGCGGACAGCCTCCTGGTTCTCCCACAGCAGGAGCTCCACAGACAACTGCACACCCAAAAGAAGCCACGTACTCCCTGGTACACACACCGAGCAGGGCCTCAACCCCCCAGCACCCCCACAATTTAGGAAACTAACTGCCACTCACCTGAATTCCAAGCCTCCCAGGAAACCAGGCAGCGCAGGTGCGAGTCCAGCCAATCTCTGAAGCATTTAACCTCGGAAGTTGCCAGTCAGGGTCGCGGGACGCTGATGCGTTTTCCACGCCTGGCCATTGTCTGACACCCTGGGGAGGCGGGTTCCGGCCACCAGTGCTGAGGACGGCACAGCCTGTGCCACTGATCCCCGGTGTCGGGGGAAACGGTCGGGGAAGCCACCACGACTTTGTGTTTTCCTCTTTCTTCAACTGCCAAGAAAATTGCTTTCCAGCCAGTAGAGAAGTTCAGCGACACCTGACGGGAGGCGCAGCCGGGGCAGAATCACACTGTGTCACGGCTCCTTCCGCAGCGTCTGGGGGACGGTGGCTGCTCAGTGCAGCAGCCCAGAGGGAGCCAAGGGCCACACTCGGGCCTCCAGCTTCCTAACGTGGCCAGCCCACGTTGTGTGACCCCGTCTGTTTCACATTCAGGGCTACACACACTCGGAAAAATAATTTCAAAAGCCTCAGGATACATTGCATAAAAAAACAAACGATTAAAATATTTTATGAAACGCAAACAACAACAGCAGAAACCCATAAAAACAGCATCTGGGCTTTCATGCCTCCTTCAGGGCCTTTAAAACGGCCGGGATCACGAGCCGCGGGCCCGGTCTCCTGTTTCTGGAAGCCCAGCTGGTCCAAGCCCGTCCTCCTCCCCAACGGGCGCACCCAGGAGGCAGAGGCCCTGGTGCCTCGGACCCGGCTCCGTCCTCGGAGCCCTCGGCCGGCAGGTGGGGCATGGGCGCCTCGTGCAGCTTCCCGTGGACGGGCGGCCTCCCTGCCTCCCCCAGAGGCCATGTCCTGTGGCCTCCACCGCCTGCCCCTGTCCTGACTCCTTATGAGCCCTGGAGCCTCGGCATGTGCTCGAATCAACCTGCCTTGGCATCAAAATTGAAACCAAGGAAGCCCAGCTGGCCTGCTGTGGTGTGAACCGGATTCATCCTCGCCAAACCCACGGTGAGGGTGGTCTCCAACGTGAGGGTGTTGCCAGGTGGTGGGACTTGTAGGAGGCCCGGGTGAGAGTGGTCAGCCTCAGGAGGGGCCTGATGCCGGCTCTGGGGAGTGAGTTCTCGCTGTGGAACGGCTTAGTTGCCTTGAGAGCAGGTTGTTAGAAAGCGAGGTCACCCCTCGTGTTTTACGTCTTCGTCACGCACACTAGCTCTCTCAGTGCTCCCGCCAAGCGAAGCTCTCTGCCGTGTCATGACGCAGCCGGCCAGTCTTGAACCCAGCCTCCAGAACCGTGAGCTCATAAACCTCTTTTCTCCAGAATTGACCCAGTCTCGGGTATTCTGTAATAACCACAGAAAACAGGCTGAGACACGACTCATCCAGGAGCTTTCAGGGACTTGCAGCCGAGCAAAGGTGTGACACGGTGGCCCTGACGCTCGGATGGAAGTCTTCCTGCTCACCATCACGGAGGCTTCAGGGGTGAGAACTCCTGCACAGGTGGCAAGGAAGACAAAGGTGACAGCAGCTTTCACTCATATCGGGCAGGACAGGGAAGCAGGCGGAGGTTGGGCCCCGTGGGTCCAGTCTGGGTGCAGACACCAGCGTCTGTCCGTCTGTCTTGCTGCATCCGGCCGTGAGCGGCGTGGCAGGCCTTGCTCTTCTGTGAATGGGCTTGTGCCCCGCAGAATGAGGTGAAGCTGGGATTTCCCTCAAGCTCCATTCCTGACACCTGTGATGTGAAGCAGGAAATGAAAAATCTCCAGGCCTCGGTTTCCCACCTGTAAAGAGGGAGTGAAAATACTTGCCCCCATGTTTACTGTGAGAGTTTAATAAGGTTACATGATTGTGCCGTGTACGAGATATGAATAAACGGTTAATCACCACCTTGCTTTTATTTTAATAGTTACAATTCACTAAACATCCACTGTGTGGTCTGAATTTGATATTCTCCCAGCTTCACACAAAGACACAACTGCTTGTGAGGACGAACCCAGGGGATCCTTGATTCCCAAATCAGCACCTTCACAGGTGTTTGCAAGGGAGGCGGAGACACACTCGAGCCCAGGCTGGGATGCCGCCTTCCACAAACCCACTGCACCCACAGGCCTCTCAGGATGGGGGAAGGGGCCGAAAAGCAGAAGCAGGAGGCTCTAGAAACAAACTTCAGCCACTTCTTACAAGAGTCTGGCCTGGACATGGGCTGGGCTCCATCAAAGCGCTAAACTACATTGCACTTAACAAGCGCTGACTCTGTGGGGATCTGACTGCCAATGACTGACTTCCCACCGTCTCCTGACCCCACCCTGGACAGAGGGCCCAGAGTCCCAGGCTCAGGGGAGGAGCCTCGTCCCCTGCAGCTGACCCTGGTGGTGGCCAGAGTTCCCTGGTTGGCTTTTATGACACTTCACCTCAAAGGACATCTTCATAAAATGGCTAAAACCAGGGCCAGGAAATGGAAGAAAATGCGGCACAATTGCCATCAACCCAAGTGACCAGTAGACCATTGCACCGAGAATGCCCTTCTCCTTGGTGGTCCTTCCGAACACTGCTCAGCCCCTACAACACGAGCCCTGGGTGAGCCTCCCGTGCTACTGTGAGCTCCTGCAGGGTGAACGGTGTGCTTTAGAGTGACATTGTTTCCTCGGGGGCTGTCACAGTAACCCGCACACAGTTGTGCCATAAACGTTTGTCATGCGAGTAAATGATTGTTACATTGTAACATGTGTTTCCTCCAGTAAGAAAGTTTATGAGGACACAGACCTTAATTGCATTGATTGTCACTTTTGTCTTTTAATTATTGGCATATAATGTACATCCAAGAAAGTGCTGCTTGTTTTTGACACATGACGTTAAGTGTCCTGCTGGCTCCTGTCCCTCCTCCTTTGTGAAATTGCCGTTCCTGTTGTTGACCCTCACGCCCATCTTGTCCCGGTGCGGGACCACACAACCCGCACGGTCTCAAGGCGTCCCCACAGCCATGTGATCCCCTGCTCAGTGGAGCTGCAAAGACCTTCAGGAAAAATAGTTCAAAATAAACACAAAAAATAGGCCAGGCGCGGTGGCTCACGCCTGTAATCCTAGCACTCTGGGAGGCTGAGGCGGGTGGATCGTTTGAGCTCAGGAGTTCAAGACCAGCCTGAGCAAGAGCGAGACCCCGTCTCTACTAAAAATAGAAAGAAATTATCTGGACAACTAAAAATATATATAGAAAAAATTAGCCGGGCATGGTGGCACATGCCTGTAGTCCCAGCTACTCCAGAGGCTGAGGCAGTAGGATCGCTTAAGCCCAGGAGTTTGAGGTTGCTGTGAGCTATGCTGACGCCATGGCACTCACTCTAGCCCGGGCAACAGAGCGAGACTCTGTCTCAAAAAAAATAAAAAATAAGTAAACACAAAAAATAGAAACACATAGGGCAAAAGATTTGCCTAGGAGGCAATAAAGACCTAGAATTCAGTGCAGCACTTAGCAGGGGCAACTCCAGCCCCAGGCCGACATGGCAAAGCAGAAGCCCCTCCTTGGAAAACCGCACAGGCACCAGCGCAGAGAGCTGGGGGCAGCAGGTGGGGCTGCCGGGGAAAGACGTTCGTTTCTTGCACAAAGACTAGATTTCACCCTAGGAGTTGGTATTTGGTTTCTGGAACTTGGTGAGCTTCCAAATGACATTTCACACCAAAACTGTGCAAATATTTGTTTCCATGAGTGACGAAATGCTCTGGAACACAAAATGCATATGAATAGATAATAAAATCCTGAGAATTCATGGATAATTCTGAAATAATACTAATGTGTCATTTTTAAGCATATTTTGTCTACTTCCAGAAACATTTTCAAGGTGCTTACAATTGACAGATACACACACACACACACATATATATATACACACAAAAAAAATTTTGAAAAAACAATTTAAGAAAGAAGTCAGGTAACTGAAGAATAAAAAGTGAGTAAATAACTATGTAAGCAGCCTGGGATTGGATATTTACTGTAATTGAGTTGTGAATTAGGCCCTAAGCTTCCTGGCAGTAAAGTAAAAAAGTGAAACCTGTAACTTTCTAAGAACATTAAAGTTCTCCAGAAAGATAAACATTTTTCCTAGGGTCAACTTCTATGCTTAATTTATTAAGCAGATATGTAACATAAAAGACACTGAATGACATCATTAATAGTCCTTAACAACACCTGTTAGAATGTAGAAAAGTGATGATTATTTGGCCATCTCCTTTAATATAAAATTGAAAGCCTAATTTCATTGGTTTTTGTAATTCCAAAATTAGTACATGTTATTGTAGATGTCTCTAACACTGCACAAATGAGTAAAAATGTAATTATTTTCTTTTTAAGACAGAATTTTAAGTTTTAGCTCACTAAAGATATTCTTACTGAGGTTTTGCTTGTCAACCAGCCTAGAAAGTCAGAAGAGGGGCCAGATCCTTTAGCCTTTCTCTCTCAGGGCAAGACCAGGGTGTTAGGGGGTGGTCGTTCCTTGAGCTTAACACAACCCAAACACACAACGCACAGCAAGTCACAATGGAAATACCAATCTTAAATGAATTTTATCTGTCTCCGTAGATACCACTGTCAGGAACCCGTGCCACACCATGCCAGCCGCTGAGCTAGGCTGGTTCTACTTATCTCAAAAGATCAAATGCACAGGAACACGTGCACCAGCTGCAGTTTACACCTAATGAGTGAAGCATTGTGTGAAGATAGACGAGGCTGAAGCCCAGAGTTCTTTGTCCATGGAAGCTGGACAAGAACCGGCAGTGCCTGCTTGCCGTGACCCCAATTCCGCTTTAGCAGAAACAGCTCAACAAAAGAGCATGCCCCGAGCTCATGTTTTCCATGAGGAGCCAGAAGTCATTTGTGAAACTGCCGCCCAAGGTGGAAGAAGCCATCCACCTGTGTGGGCACCTGTGGAGTTAACACCTTTTCCGTGACAAGGGCCAGGCTTGGCAAACCCCACAGGTATCAAAGGAGGAGGCTCACTTTGTGAGTGTGTCTTCATTTTGGTCCACTTTCTTGCAGATCTTCCCAGAGTATCATGTCTCCACTCTACAGCGATCTTAGGAGGTTGGGAGCCGCCATACTTTAAAATGGAAATAACCTTCTTAGCAATGGTGTCAGTGTCACCGTAGGCGGTCAATTGTCCTGCAAATCCATCCAACTTGGGACAAGACAAGGCCACTTTTCTACTAGGACAATAGGTTTTCTGAGGCCCTGCGGGAGCACACAGTATAAACTCGGATGCATCTTTCTGGAGGAAAAGACTTTGGCCATGGAACAGAAGTAATGTTGTGCCAAAACAACTCATGTGAAATCTTCTTAACTGCCAGAGCTCACCAGCACCTCTCAAAACATGCAACAGAGCAATTTTGGAAACAGAATGTTCTAAGCCTCCTGGAATATTAAGTGCTCAACAGAAAGATCAATGATTTGCAAAGAAGCCCTCAACCTCGGCACTGGTGACAATCCTCGTTGTGGGGCTGCCTCAGCATTGTGGGACGTTCAGACATATCCCGCTACACGCAAGTAGCAGGAAGACCTCCATCTGGGCACCAGATTTCAGCCAATGCCCATCACAGGACTAAATAAACCAGCAGATTTTGCCACTATCCCACTTTAGCTTTTAGCAAAGGGAATGTGAAAGACACCCCCATGTTCTTCCAAGAGATTTTCCAGTAGGAGCAATTCTGAATGAACCCAGAAGATCCCAGTGGTTTCCAGGAATTCTCATGTTTCATGCATGGGGCACGGCCCAGCGGTGTGCAGACCCTGCTTTATGAATAACTGTTTCATCCTCCTCGGGGAACATCCTCTGGCTTTCGAAGGACACCCAGACAGGTTGCTTAATGATCATTGGGACATTGCGGCACCGATTTTTAAAATGAAATACACATAAATATCCTGAGCCCAGGGATTATTTCTCTCTGGTCTGGATGGCCTCTCTCATCTTAAAATAATTTACAGGAATTCTGCAATTAGAGCAGGTCCAGGGTTGTTTTTCCTTGCATCGCTTTACAGAGATACTTATCAAAAGCCCAAACAAGGCACCATAAATCGCTCACTTCCGCGGTCAGCTCATGCAGCTCCACGTCCCTGCGGTCCTGCGGAGGGTCAGCTGGTGAGAGGCCAGGCCGCCAGACGTCCCCTCGTTGCTTTTCAATTTCCTCTCTCCCTTCCTTTACTCTCAGAGATGCTACATCTTTAAAGAAAAGGCCACGCACAACTTCACAGGGAATTTAATTTAAAATAAAATGTTCTTGAATTTTTAAAAAACAGAAGAAAAGGGGGGAAGGAGAAGAAAAAGAAAAACCTTTTCTTGATAACTTGCCTGGACGTCTTGGCGCAGAGAACTGGCCCGGTTCCCGCCTGGTTCCTGTCCCTACAATCGGTTACGTTCAGACAACTAGCAGTGGCAGCAAAGCCAAACGGAAAGGGAACAGGCTCGTTGACAATTTTTCTCAAGCCCTGCTACTTACAGAGGATGAGCTTGGTCTGGCTTTGCTCGCTGGTCCTTCTCGGTTGGTGCCTGGCTTCCCCCACCCGTCCGCGCTGGCCTCGCTGGCTTGTGCGGGGGGCTTGCTTCCCACCTCCACATCCCTGAAGTCCCCCCTTGTCCTGAGAGCGGGTTCGTCCAGACTTCACAGTCAAACCAGCCCGTGGTGGGGACGGAACTTCCTTTGCCACTAACCCCTGAGGGCCCGTCAGTGGTAACCAAAACATTCTGCCTGGCAGGTGACGAGGCCTCGGTTTTGTCTCCTTTTTTGATCTATGAAAAACAATGCATCTCATGGCTTAACATGAAAGCAGCCTGAAAAAGATTTTTCCTTCCTTTGGCAAATGTTACTAGAACAGAAACTCTCTCAGTCCTCTCACTTCTGTGTTTCCCGATGTTTGAACTGGATGGGTGGGTGAATCCATGAATAACTGCCATGTAATTCCGAAAGAGAAAGTTTTATTTTAAAATACAAATTGGTAGCACATGTGTGGTTGGGTTTTGTTTTCATTAGAGTGTGGTTCCCTGAGGAGGAGCGTTTGCAGAGCTCCGTATTCTCTGTGACGATGTTGTAGTACCGTCACTATTTTTTTTCTGAAGTTGGGATGTGGGTGACAATACACTCCATTCGTAGTCCGAGTTCGGCTCTCAAGATGCCGCATCCCCTAGGCAGGGCTGCCTTTCTACACGCGGCTTTACCCTGTGCCCAGGCGGGCCCCGCACGGGCAGAGGGGCACAGTCTCTGGCCCCGACTCCGGGCTGTGACTGGTGTGTGGAAGAAGTTTATGTCTGAAAAGAATTAGATGTTTCCTCGCCTGCTTGCTACAACACGCTTCATGGTGCGCACACACTGGGATGGGGAGAGTCCTGACGTGAGCTAATTAACACGCAAGAAAACCATCGGGAAGCCACGAGCCCCTGGGAGGGATGAAAAGTCGTGCCACAAACCTGGGCGGAGGGAGGGAGACCAAGCCTTCCATATCAGAGTCCTGCCTGTCAACCTACTCATACCTGTGAGGGACCCAGTATTAAAGTAATTCCCACTTCGAGAATTCGAGCAAACCTTTAAAGAATTAACACCAATACTACAAAATTTGTTCCAGAAAATAGAAAGGGAGGGAACTCTCCCCACTTCATTTTATGAAGTCAGTAGTGCCTATTACCAAAACCAGAATAAGACAGTACGAAAAAAGTAAACAACAGACCACTATCACTCATGAATATAGACGTAAAGATGTAAAGGTTCTGAACAAAATATTAGCAAATAGAATTCAGTGAAAATGTTGAGAACTCACACACACACGATGATAATGTGCAGTTTATTCTAGGGATGCAAGGCTAGTTCATTATTTGAAAACCAATCAATATAATTGCTATAGACTGAATGTATCTCCCCCAAAATTCATGTTCAATCTTAATGCCCGGTGTGATTGCATTTTGAGGTGGTGCTTTTGGAAGTTATTGGGTTTGAAGGCAGAGCCCTAATGAACGGGAGCAGAGATTCCAGAGGGCTCCTTTGCCCCTTCCACCATGTGAGGACACACTGAAAATACGTCTTCTATGAACTAGAAAGTGGGCCCTTGCCAGACACCAGTTCTGCCAGTCATTGACTTTGGACTTCCCAGCCTCCAGAATTATGAAAAATAAATTCGTCACATTTGTTGTTTATAAGCCACTCAGTTTATGGTATTTTATTATAGCATCCCAAATGGACTAAGATAATAATCCACCATATTAACAAGGTATAGAGAAAAGATTACATGAGCGTATCGATGCAGAAAAAAACATTTGATGAAATTCAACACGCATTTATGATAAAAACTCTCATAAAACTAGGAATAAAGGGAAACTTCCTCCACTTGATAAAGGGCATCTACAAAAAAACCCTACAACTAACATCATATTTTATTTTGAAATACTGAACGCTTTCCCCACTAAGATTGGGAGCAAGGCAAGGAGGTCTGTTCTTACCACTGTTATTCAACAGAGTACTGAGAGTTCTAGCCAGCACAGTAAGGCAAGAAAAGGAAATAACAGGTATGAAGACTAAAAAAAAAAAAAAAAGAAAGAAAAGAAAAGAAATAAACTGCCCCATTTACAGATTTCCTATGTAGAAATCCCAAGATAGTTACAAAAAAGAACTCCTAGAATTAATTAGTGATTTCAGCAAGTTCACAAGATACAAGAGCAGAATAAAAAACCCTAATGTATTTCAATATAGGAGCAATGAACACCTGGAAACAAAGTAAAATTACAGTATCATTCACAATCATTCAAAAAAAATGCTTTTTTGAAATCATTAATAATGAAAGACTTAAGGGTAACTCTAATAAAACGTACAGAACTCTTTGTATGTTAAAAACTACAAAATACTGATGAAAAAATTCAATCAAGATCTAAACAAAGGAGAGACATATAATATTCATGGATTGGAAGACCCAACATAAAGCTATTGACTCTCCCCTAAATGATATATACATTTAATGCAATTCCTATCAAAATCCTGGAAAGATTTTTTACAAACATACAAAAGATTATTCTAAAATGTGTATGAAAGGGCATAGGCCCTGGGATAGCTAAAACAATCTTGAAAAATAAGGTGAGAGAAATCACACTAAATGATATCAAGTCTTATTCTATACCTGTAATTTTTAATCAAGACTGTGGGGTATTGAGAGAGGGACAGACATAGATCATTAAAACAGAATAGAAGATCCACAATTATCCCTCATGAGGATGGCAAATTGATTTTTTACAAAGGTGCAAAAGCAATTCAATGGACAATAAATAGTCTATTTAACTAAAGGTGCTGGAAAAATTGGATATCCACAGGTAAAAAGTGAACTTCTACCTAAATCTCATATCTTATTAAAAATTAATTCCAATGTACCATAGACTTAAATGTAAATATAAAACTATAAAACTTTTAGAAGAAAACAGGAGAAAATATTTAAGATCTAGGGTTTCACAGAGTTCTTAGACATAACACCCACATCTATAAAAAAATCAATAAATTGGAATTGAACAAAACTAAAAACTCTTTATCTGTAAAAGGCCTGTCTAAAGTATGCAAATACAAGCTACAGACTGGGAGAACATACTTGCTAATACATCAAATAAAGGACCCATATCTAAAATATATAAAGAACTCTCAAAAATCATCACCAGAAGAAAAACAATCCAAGTAGAAAACAGGCAAAAGACATTTAAGAGACATGTCACCAAATAGGATATATGGATGGCAGCTAAGCACATGAAAAGATGTTCAACACCACTAGCCGGTAAAAAATGCAAATTAAGACAACGATAAGGTATTACTATATTCCTATTACAAAAGCTAAAATAAAATCAGTGATAACATCAAATGCTGGTGAGGATTGGGAAAAATTAGATCTCTCATAACTTGTAAAATGGTAGTTTTGGCAGTTTCTTTAAAAATTAAATATACATTTTCCTTATGCTCCAGCAATTGCACTCCTGGGCATTCATCCCAGAGAAATAAAACTTGTGTCCACACAAAAACCTGCACACAATTATTGACAGCAGCCTTATTTCACTAACCAAGAACTGGAAACCACCAAAATATTCCTTGATAGGTGAACCAACCGTGGTGCCACAGACAAGTCCTCTGCAGTGAGAAAGCACAAACTCTTGACATGCACCACAGCTTGGATGGATCTCAAGAGCATTATCCTGCATGAAAAAAAAAGTCAATTTCAAAGGGCCACATACTATATGATACCATTTATGTAACGTGCTCAAATGACAAAATTATTGAGATTGAAGACAGAGCAGCAGTTGCCAGGGTTAGGGATGGGAAGGGCAGGGTGTAGAAATGACAGGGAAGGGGTATGGAATTATTAAGTGTCTTGGCTGCATGAATCTACGTGTCTGATAAATGACACAGAACAATACACACGTGGCACCAATGCCTGTTTCCTGGATTTGATGCGCTATGATGCCACCACTGTGGAAACTGGGTGACAGGTGCACAGGCCCCTGTGTACTAGCTTCGCAACCTCCTGTGAATCCACCTTCCTTGAAAACAAGAGATTTTTAAGTTATCTCAGCTTTTCACTATAAAAACCATATGGTCAAAAATCGGACAGTATGTGAAAATACAAAATTAAAGTTAAAATTCCCTTTTTCCACATCATGTCTATGTGCAGACCCTCTCCCAAGTGATAAACAGTAAACAGGCTCTTTAACTTCCTTCTGGAAAAAAAAAATATGTGCACATGAAATATACACCATTGTTTGCATAAGTTTCATTTTTTAACACAAATGAGATCACAGTGTATACATTTCTTTACACCTTGTTCTTGTTTTCTTAATAATCTCTCTTGCAGATCTTTCCTCTTAATCAGCTCAGTCTTTTTGCTAAAGGCCGTATCTGACTCCGCTGTGGGGTATATCATAATCTACCTCACCACGGAAGCTAGGGTTGCTCCCAGACTCGCTCTGTATTTTGCTTTGTTTTATTTTACTACTGCAAACAATGCCACGATAGACAAATGAGCATCATACACACACACCTCGGCACCTAGCAGGTATAAGAGACCCATTTCAGGATAGTCTAGCCAACACTGGGTCTTAATTAAACTTTTACAATTTTTGACATTATGCTGTCTTAAAATGCTACTTTTATACCTCTTGGCAGTCTTCTCGGACTTCAGCAATGCCACACTGCCTGTTCCTGGTTCTCCTGCCCCCAGATCTCCCCTGTCTCCGTGCTCTGCAGGCTCCTTCTTTCTACCTGACTCAGGTTTTAACAATTGTGATCCTGAGGGCTCGGTCCTGAGTCCTCTTTTGTCTCCCCACAGGTTCCTTACGGCTACTGTACTAATTTCCAAGAATTTAAATAACATTTTAATGCAGGCAAGTTCCAAAATTTATCCTAAGCTCAGAGGTTTCATCCAAATTCCAGAATTGTATCTATAACTGCTTACTCAACATAATTAATTAGATATTGCAAAAATATATCAATGTTCTTAAGTCCAAAGCAGACAGAAGTCTTGGTTCTTCCCCCTTAAGCCTTCCCTGTGTCACTTGAAATTGTTCCTTTTCACTACAAGGCTTCTGCCCAATCGCTCCAGGAAAACAGAGCTGGCCCCAGTGGTCCTCACACCTGACTCCATCTCCAGGCCTCCCTACTGGAGAACCGCAAACGTGCTCTACTTCAGTAAATGCTGCCACCCGCTTCGCTCCATCCTCCACCAGCTGTGAAAGTCACCTTTCTAAACACAGGCTTGTAAACTGGATCCAATTGCTTATGAGCTCAAAATGCTCCCACGGTTCTTCCCTGTGCTTCTCTCCTCAAACCCCTGCTTCCTCTCTCCTCTTGCCCGCTGCCTTGGTTGCCTGTGGCTGCCACATCAAGATGCCACAAACTGAGTGGCTTAAAACCACAGCAGTCCGTTCTCTCTCACGGTTCTGGAAGCCGGGAGCTCGGCATCCAGGTGTCCGCAGGGCTGCGCTCCCAGGGAGGCTCCTCGGCCCACCCTGCTCCCGGCACTGCGGGCCACCCTGCACCCTCCACCGCGCTGCTCCGGTCTCTGCCACGTGTCTTCTGTGTCTGTGTCCAGACTTCCTCCTTGGAAGGGCACTGGACTAGATCCCTCCTAATCCAGTGTGACCTCATCGCAACGTGATTTCACCTGCAGAGGCCTCATTTCCAAAGAAGGCCCTGGGGTCGTATCTCTTGGGGGGACACAACTCAACCCACCACCCAGCTCCTCTTTACACCTCTCTCCGCCTCCCCCAGTGGCCTCAGCCGTACGGGAAGGCGCCCCCACCCCCTAGGAGCACCCAGCTCTGCCCCACCGCAGGCCCTGGCACGTCCTCTGTCCTGCCCCCGCCTCCTTGCCCACCCTGTGAAACTGTCTGCCTCCGCCTCTTGTGAGTTTCTGTCCCGGAATCCACTGTATCTTGAAGTTGCTTGCATTCCTCTGCTGCTTCCTGGAGTTTCTCTCTGCGGGAAAAGCCTTGGCCAGAAGAACTGCCTTTGCTGCTGGGGGTGCCCTACGCCCACCCGCACTGCCGACGTGGCTGCTCACAGCCACACCTAGCCGCAGGGCGCTTCACAACGTGACTAGTGCAACTGAGAAAATAAATCTGTAATTTTACTTAATTCACATTATTTTAAATTTAAATTTAAACAGCCTCATGCGGTGAGGGGCTCTTGTGTATTGGACACAGGGAATGGAGAACCTCAGCTTTGGAGCCGCAAACACAGTGTCTGTCTTGTTGACATCCGTGTACCCAGCAATTAGCTCAGGACGAGAAACAAATATTGTCCAATAAATATTTTAGATGAATGATAATAGAACCTTTTGCATTTGTGTAATTACAGTGAAGTGGGCACCTTTTCATGCTTTCGTAGACCATTTTTATTCCTTTTATCTACGGACCGCCCACTTTCTAGTTAGCTCTTTTTTTTTTTTTTTAAGCATGTTTGGATTTTAGGAAACTCTCCCTTTAACTGTCGTGTATGTTACATATATTTTTTACAGATTGCAGTTTGTCTTTTTACTGTGGCTTTTGTCATATGAAAGTTTTAAATTTTACATGTGATCGGTTTTATAAATCTATTCCTTTATGATTTCTGAGTATAAACTCTTTGTAACATGCTTGTATCTTACGTGTAAGGTAATTTAACAACAAATAGAGAACTTTATATTCCTTTTTTCTCAGTATTTTCCAGAAGAAAAGAAAACCCCAAACACAGGTTATAGTTGCATCATGTTATTTTCTTTCAGAAGAGTTATAAATTTTCACAAGCCAAATGGCCAATAACAACCACAGGAAGATATAGCAAAAAATTAATGCACACTGAGACTTTTTTAAAAAAGGTTTCTTATTCACTGAATTAAAATTACATTAGCAAGTTGTTTTGATTTGTAATTAGAAAAGAAAATATCTCTTAAGAAACCCCGTATACCAGAAGAGTTGCTCACAGGTGTGACCAAAAGTAGGGTGCCAGTGGACAGGATGCTCATGTTGGAAGGCCTGTCACCCCCACAGTGATGGCCACAAACACATCCACTTTGAGGAACTGAAACAAAAACCAAACATCAAAACTGCTTTGTTGCTCGAGCAACTCACTGACCTTATGTCAACTGTTTCTTTCCTCGTACAAATGAGATTCTCACAGTAACTCATTTCCCATGACCCCATGCCCCTGCCTAAAAGCATGGCTACAAGTCCCACTAGAAAGTTCTGCACACTGCAGCAGAGAGGAGGAAGGATGGAGCATTTGTCATAGGGAGGCACCGGAGTCCCTGTCCCCAGACCCCAAGCTCGCCTGCAGGTGCACCAGAGCCCTGGCGGTAAAGGACTCACTTCAGCAGCGCACGCCAGATGCCTCTCACGTCTTACCCACCGGGCTCCAAATTACTGTATTCTCATTGTCGTTTAATAAGTTTTCCTACTGTTGTGACACCTGACAGGCGCTGCCTATGCTGGTGAATGATCCCAAATTTGAACAATTCATTGTTGACTGTAACAAATACCTGTCAATTTTAGACTGACAATTTCCACTTATGTTAAATTGCAGGAAAAAAAGATAAAACACCCTCTCTTATGGTATTATGAAAAGAAATAAGGAAATATTTGATATGTGCTTTTGCAGGTTGGAACAAAATCTAAAGCTTTAGCTTTCATATTTTCCCAAAGAAAAGAAAAGAAAAAGGAGAATGAATAGACCAGGGCTGGCGTTATATTATGTCAGATTGATGGCTGTATCATTAGGCTTTCTCTTCATATAGGTGCACAGGTACCTACCTGTGCCCTCACAGATGTATATTTGAATTCAGATTCCATCACATCAAAATGTAAAAAGAAGAGCTCACTACCAATAAAGTAAATTAAGAAAATGTTTCTTGTTCCAAAAGTCTCCACTTCTTAAAAGGAACATAATTATAAGGGTATAAACACCTTAATCATTTCCTTGAACACGTACAAGTGTGTACCTGGTGAATCTCCTCCAAAGGAAACTCCGGCACTTTCCCTAATGGCACCTTTTCTTAATGGCTTTGCTGCTCCTGAGTTCATTTCATTGCACTGTTACTTGTTATCCAGCAGGGGTTAATATTGCACTAAAAAGTATTGAAAGGCATTTCTCCACCCCATCCCCTCTCTCCACCTGCAGAGGAAGTGAGGGAGAACAAGACCCATGAAAAGGAAACCCATTGGTCCCAAATCTCCTGGGAGCACATTTAAAACTCAAAGTGGAAGAAGATGAGCTATGGCGATGCTAGAATGAATATCTCTCAAAACATGGATAAGAACTACCCCCCAAAATATGCCCTAAATGTAAACAGAGAAACAGGACATCCACAGTGCAGACTGAAAGATAAGCAATAGGTTCCCATGTGGGAAGCGCCGAGCCAGCCCCTGAAGGAGCACGTGCAGAGAGGCAGCCTGTGAGCTGACGTAGAAACCCCCTCTCCCACCGTGGAAGCCCCACACTGAGAAGTGTATTTGCAAATACCATGAGAATTGGGGGTGAGCTTGGGCAGTCTCCAAAAACACACTGGTTTTTGCACTGATAATCTGGGCTGTGTTGCCCATCACGAATTCACCAATCACATACCGATTCACTTACCTGTCATCCATGGATGCCTGCCCTTAGAAAAGTCCCACAAAGCTGAGGAATATTGTGGGACGCATCCTTAGACCAGCCCTCCAGCCTGCCCCAAATCTACAGAGGAAAGGAGGTCACATAAAGTCAGTCCCTACCAAAGTCAGCATTGAAGCCAATGACTCCTACAATAAAACCAGCCGGACCGTTGTTCCATTACAGCATATGGTAATTCCTGTTAGATGTAAAACAGAAATATTTAGAAGGTCCTAGGAGGGTCTTATTTCTTGAATGGAAAGTGAAGACTTGACATTCTTTAAGACTGCTGGTCAACTCCAGACGAGCTGTATTAAATAATGAAGTGGGAACAGGATCTGTGAAAAATCTAAGGGGAGGGGGAAAAAAAAGATGTTTTTTTTAAAACAAATTGCTGTAGATTTCAAAGCACTTAGAATTATTATTTTCCTTTCATATCCTTGGCTCCTTCTTCGATTCTGGGTCCTATTTAAATGTTAGTTTTACTGGAGTGTTTTATAGAGGCCAAATTAACACCCAAACTGGAATTAATGCTCACCTTTGTTCTGCAAATTCAGACTCCCGGATGACAGGGAGGCTCCGAACACATTTTAACACTCAGGGACGTTTCACACCAGAAAAATACATCAATTTACCAAGAGGTATGAGTCTCAAACTTGTAAACCTAATCCACATTGGCTGCCAGCGAGCGATTTCCCTCCACCCCTCTCCTCTTCCGCCAGCCTGGGTTTTTCCCGTGCACAAGATTACCCTGCACTCCTGGGGCTCGAGGCTTTGGTACCATGCTCTAATCCCTCAAACGTTACCGTCCTTATGCGGAGCCCCAAGGCGCAAAGAAGGAAATAAATCTTGTTCCCTGTGGGGTGTCACGTGGCCGGCATTCTGGGCCCTTCCACGCAAGGCCCCAGAGCACTGGCACACCAGGGCTCAACTCGACTGAACACACGGCTCTCTTTCATCTTGGCAGAGCACCGACTTTCCACACAAATTAACGTGGTTTCATCTCATTTTGACACCATAATGTCTTTTCCATACACCTGCTCTGACATTTCACTGAAATCCCTGCATCCCAATCAACTGAGTAGGGAATTAGCGTTCTTACACCAAACATTCCGGAAAGTGTGGGCTATTTTTCATATCTAAATATCTCACCCCCATATGCTGCTTTGGAACGATAAACTCAAGATCTAACGTTCTGCAAACGTAGAAGTCTGAAACACTCACATTTGACTTCACACTCCCTCTGTTTACAACACGTGCCGTGCAAAGCTGTATTCACCTTGGGTAGATGGATAACTTTTCAAGGAAATTAAATGTAGGACTTGCACAAAAAATAAACCCCATTTTCTCATGTTGCAATATTTTAAAATTAAAAAATACTTCTGGATTGTCATTCCTAAAATTTCAAGTAGTTATTATTGGTGTGATTAACGGTAATGATAACATTCTTTGTTTCTGACATGCGTTCACAAACCTCCTACCATTTATGGCACAATAAACTCTAGTATAACTAGGGTATTATGGACGGAGATTTACAAGCAGAAAACGCAGGCTCAGAGACGTTGCACGTGGCGTGTGGTGCACCAGCTCTGGTGGGGGGGTGCAGCTCCAGTCTCCTGAGTCCCAGACCATCACCATAAAGCACTCTGAGAAAACGCCCCTTGGCGCCTTGGCATGCTACTGTTTCTAACTGATGCTAAAATGAATCTCTAAATCCTTGAGTTTTTATTTTATTTTTTAATCAGTGTCATTTTGTGATCCAAGAAATAGCGACCCTAAATCATCCGTGTGGGCTATGTGCAGTTAATTGCATGTTTGGAAAGGCCCAGGCTGGAGAGTTTTTGTTGCCACGGAACAGGATGGAGCGGAAAAGCCTTTTCACCGCAAGTCTCGAGCTGTGGCGCCCCCTAGGCGCGCCGCGTGGGAAATGTCCCTGATTTGCTGATGAAAAATGTAAAAGCAAACACAGAAATTGTTCTCACGCATGTAAAATGGCAGGAATATTTAGCTTGCCAGCGCAAAAACGTGCATTCGACAAATCTGAAACTAACGTTCCTCTGTCTGAAATGCCTGATTACATATACTTTCTCCTCTTCCTACAAGGCCTTAGCCAAATGCTGTTTTTCCTATTAATGCTTCCAAACAAAACTAATAGTCATTAACATTTACGCACCCATTTTTACCAAACACATGGAACCATTGTAAGACATATCACAATTCATTGATTTCTGTGTTTATGTTTCTACCTTCTCCACTCCCAAAATTTGGCTATAAAATCCTATAAAAATCCTAGAGGGCAGGGATAGTATAATTCTCAAATCCCCAGGGATTAGCACATAGAAAGCTTGTTAAATAAACAAATTTTATAGCAGCCTGCCAAAACCAAACATCCCTCCAACTTCTAAATGATCTCCTTCAATATGTACTATGCAGATAGAAAAAGCATTCAATCAATATATATTCAAATCAATTCAACGAATATTGATTTCTACATCCAGTTTGGAGATAAAGAGTGACGCACAGAACTGCCATTCACCACCATCCTTTTCCTGGTAATGCAACAGTTTTTATGCAATTTGGAAAATATTTTAAGATATTTGCCTATTTTGAAAACAAGTTCATGTGGTTCACATAAATGTATCCACAACTTAAATGTAAGAAATTCTGTAAAGAATACAGGAGCAAGAGGTGAATACCTTCGTCAAAGATCCCTCCAACCTTAGTTTCTTCTCCAAGCCCGATGCGTGGCATTGTGCGGAGTGTTGGCACTCACAAGCGGAACAAGCACAGGTGATTTTGCTTCAATTTACAGGTAACTCCACTCAGGTCTGCCTGCTCTGCTGAGCGGTCAACTCCCTGCACCTGGGGTAATTCTAATGGTAAACTCAATAGAATTAGTGGTATTTTTGTGATTGTAGATGGTGCAAACTTCTCAAAGTCTGCTGTAAATAGCAAGGTGCTAAAGAAAGGATTTTTTTCATTAAGTGCTAGACTTTTAAAAAATTGTGGATATTAAAAATGAAGTGTTTGTCATTATCATCTATCATTCTTCCAATTCCAGTGAGATTATTTCCAGATTCTGGTGTGGACAATGGGTTTTGGATTGAAAGAAGCACCAGGGACCTTCTGCATAACCCACATTGTCACGGAGGCGTGGCAGGAAGCTTGGTCTTCAGCCGAGCTAGGCTGGCCCTGGTGACATCACATGGTGCGTGGTCAACAAAAGCCCCATTTCTGGCCATGCCCACCCGAGGTCGTCAGTCTGTCCATGTGTTAATACTAACGACATTCTGATGCATAAGGAGGAAGATGAGATCTCCAGCGTACACTCAGCAAACCATAATCATCCTACCCACCCTGACAGTGCTCTGTGGCCCCAACCATCAGCTTCGCCAGAAGGAAGGTCACTCTTCGCCTCCTAACCCCCAGCCCTGTGCTCCTCGGGGGCTGTGAGCGCTTTGGCACAATCCCAACCCCGGTAAACGTGCAGAGCCAAGTGCCAAGGAATAACAGCAGCAGTCTACTGACAACAGGTCAGTGATCACAGGTGAAACCTCAACCTGACGTCCAGCTCACCAACGGGGTGACCGCCCTCAGCCCTTTGCCTCGGCTCGGGTTTCTGTTTTCACGGGTCTGAGAGGTAATTTAGGTGCTTGAATTCCAATGGGTTGGCAGGGAATGATGTTTGGCTTTTCAGCAATGTAAGCCCCTCTGCATGTGTGCCCATAAAACGTGAAATGAGAAATACACGTGTCTAGAAAGCCCAAGTTGGGAGTTAAACTCTGAGCATCACAACACTGACGTTCCCGACGGATTCCGACCAAACCCCCTGAACACGCTGCTCCGCCTACGAGCCTCAGTCCCCCCCTGACACCCCCTCGACCACGCTCTGACCCCCCATCCACCCACCGCACAGGGCTGGGTTCCTCGTCAATACTTAGGGAAAAACAACAGTGAAAGGCGACGAATCATCCGTGTTGTCCTGCCTTTTCCTACCAGGAAGTGTGTCCTGCCCTCGGACTGGGCTTCAGACCAGCTTCCTCTCGGGCATTTCAGAGAGAGCACACGCGTCCTTCTCTCTGGCTTTGTCTATTCAAAATCTCATTAGTCTATTTACTAATTTTCATATTTTCCCAAAGAAAAGAAAGAGGAGAATGAATAGACCAGGGCTGGCGTTACATTACGTCAGGGTGATGGCTGTATCACTAGGCTTTCTCTTCACCTAGGTGCACAGGTACCTACCTGTGCCCGCACACATGTATATTTGAGTTTAGATTCCATCACATCAAAATGTAAAAAGTAGGCTGTCTTGGAATCCACTGTCTGAGGGTTCCAAGCCTCACACAGGCACGATGGCGGGTACAGGCTGGTCTGGTGTTAGGGCCTGTGCAGAATCTCTCACAAACACAGCGACGTGCATTGCTTGGTTTCCTCGCCGTGTCCGGCCACGAGATGGGAGATACACGCGGCCGACAACCCCTCCTGCCTGGCTGGTTCCTGAGCTGAGAGCCGCGTGGTGATCAGGGTCTCCTGAAGGCATGAATGAGAAAGCCACGCACAGCAACGCGGTCCACAGCTACGGTTCTTGCGTCTTGAAAACTACACTGGAATGACTCCTTCGGAACCGGCGTCTGCCCACTGTTCGGAGTCTCCGTCGGTGGCTGTTGCCCGGCCAAGCGCTGAGCATGTGGGAGAATGGGGAGGGGTGCGGGGGAGGCCAGATTTGGGACCCAGCTCACAACCCAACTGTGGACAGGTTTGCAGAAAGATATCATGACACTCTATGAGGTAAACATGGTCTAAATCCCCTGCTTTGGGGAGATAAGTGCTCCAAGTTCCATAAGCTAAATGCACACTGCTGAAATTTGATTGAAAACTTTGTGATGTGAAGACTAAAAATCACGAGGAGGAGGCAGGCAGCGTTTAATCTCCGGCCGGATGACAACTCAAGATAGACCGATAGAGATACCTGCCGCCTGATAAACCAGCCAATGTCGCAGACGGCAGGTCTCTGCAGCAGACAGGCCCGGGACAGGGAGAGCGGGTCGGGGACACGGCATGTCTGCACTGCAGCTCCCGTCTCAGCACCTCGCTAGGGGAAGCGGGACCTACACTTCGCTGTGGCATGTTATCGTGCTACGGATCCCAAAGCGCCAAATCCTTCCAAGTAGAACATTCCAGTCATGCGCATGTACATTCTTTGGCCACATCATTTGTCCATTGCAAATGACACGTTCAAATTCCCTAAAACTGGAAGTGGACGGTGGTCTTTGAAAGAAAAATTTCTGCTGTAAGTAGAGCCAAATTTTCAGGCAGAGATTTTTCTAGTTAGTCTATGCTTAAAATTCTTAGGTGTTTTTTTGTTTCGTTTTGTTTAAATACACTGGCAGGAACACACACCAAACCCTCACAAAAGAACCAGAAAAATCACTGGTTCTGGCCAAACGAGCAGAACATACACATGTGCAGTGAATAAAATGCGATAAAAATGTGCGTAGAGTTTTTTCATTGTTTTTCTGTGTGTGTGTGTGTGTGTGTGTGTGTGTGCGCGCGCACAAGCGCGAGTGCCAACACGTGTATATCAGCTCCTGGCAGTGCATTTATTGCTGCACTTATTTGGAGGAAATTTGAGAAGATATCTTTGAACGTGGTTGTCTTAATGGGTTTTATTTATTAAATAATTCACCAGGCTTTTCTTGTGGAAGAATTTCCAACCGTAGCAGAAAGAAAGCCAAGAAAGAAGAATGTTTACAGCAAGGAGGGGCTATGAAATATCTTTGCTCCGGGTTTTTTATTAGGTAAAACTATGTCATACCACCATTCCTGTTGCAAACTATTCATCTAATTTCCCTCTTTTGTGGATATTTTGTTTTCCCTTAAGTGTCAGTGTTTGCTGGTGGAGAAAATATTTTTGGTGTTTCTTTGGAGGCTGCTTGCAGAATGCCGCCACCTGCTGGAAGGAGTCGGCATTCTGTGAGGTGCAGCAGCGGCCCTGCATGTTCAGAGCTGTCTGCTTCCACGTCACAGAAGAAAATAGAAATTATAAATATGTAGAATGGATGTTTACCTAGAAACATCACGTGTAAATTAAATGTTATGCATCAACCTACCCGCAAGTTGTGTAGTCAGGGTATTTTAAATATAGTTCGGAACAAAAATACCTTCATTTTAGGGGACCCAGAGTTTGTGTTGATGCAAGTAATCCAGAATATTTGTCAAAATAAAGTCAATTAAAGGTGAAATGTAAATTGTGGCATTAAACTTCTGAATGTTAACAAATATTTCCCTTCCCAGCTGCAGCACCTCATTTTATCAGCAACTGGGAAAGGAAAGAAGCTGCTGGCTCGTCTACACGGAACGCCTGTCTCACACGACAGGACGTTCCCATGGTGTGCGTGTGGCACGGTGCGGACGTCAGTTCTAAGAATTCACATAACTGACCTGATAGACCAGGAGCCATTACAGTCTGCCGTGTAAGTTCACATTTTGGCACTCTGTAAAAAGTGGATTATTACTGACCCAATAGACCATAACAGCTCCAAAGCAGCCATTACTGTTTGCCGTGTGACTCCTTCCCAGCGTCTGCCGCATGGACGGTTTGGAGACACCGGGGTCTGCTTGTCAATCGGGAGCTGTGCACCTGCGCCAGGCGTGTGTGCTCAAGATGCCTGCAGAACCGAAGCCGTAGTCAAATCACCCTGACCCTCGTGCGATAAGCCGTGGCATGACGTCGGATATTTCCAGGGCACTTTCTTCCTCCGCCTCCAGAATTCCACTTCCCTGTATTTCTAAAAGGGTTGACATTTTGAAACGTGGAGGAAGTAGTGGTCATTTGATTTCAAAGTTAAAAAAAGCACAAAGAAAAGGGAGGATGTTTTTGCTGTGCAGGAAAAGGCATCTCAAAGAGTGTCTGGATTTAACAGCTTCGAGGAAGCTGGCAACAGTCACAGTGAGATTTCTCTACGTTGGGCTTTTTGGACTGCAAACAAGATATTTATTTCATTGTCTACATCCTTTTTTGTGTGTTTTTCCACCTGCCTGTCTTCTTCTTACATCTAACAAAAAAATGGACGTCAGAATATTTGCCAGGGGGAAAGAAAAAAAAAACCTCTTAGTTACTTGTACCTTCAGTAAAAATAAAATAATACTTTTGGGTCTCGAACTGCAGGGTAAGCAGTTCGAGTGTCCTCCTAGGCTGGCAGGTGGTTTGGCAAAGCCATCCCAACACCCACCCGGCCTCAGAGCAGTATGCTCGAGGCAATGATGAAGCTGTTTGTTTTCCTGCCCCCAGATATTGCTGAAACTATGCAAATCAGCATGGACTCTGCTCCTCGGAGACAGGACAGAGTCTAGAACTTGAGCCATGAACAAAAAGTACAGGCTGGAAGGAGACCGAGGCTTAATGTCATCAGGTAGATACCCTTACTTTCTGGCTTGGAGCAATGGTTGGTAAGTCTTTGATGCTGGAGAGAAAGTGCTTATGGAAGGATAGTTTCAAAACATACAGTCAGCCAAACCTATCTGCTTAAGGAGACCAATATTCATTCAAGTTGGAGGAAAAAAAGACTATGAAGGGTGACTTAAGTACTATACAACTTTGCTCTTTGCCCTAAGAAACAGTAGAAGCAAATATTTTTATACTATGTTATTTCAATCTGTAATTGTTGTGATTGATAGCTTAAAATCCTGCAGTTCCATGTAGTGTGACAAATGGAGTCTTGACGGAGAGCAAACGCGATGCCTTGTGTTTTGTTTTTGTTTTTTAGTTTTATACCAAGTCAGAAAAATGGATAGAAAGAGTTAAGAACTGCAAATGTGTAAGGAATCACCAGTGTAAATCTCTGGGGGAAAATATCATTTATTTTCATTTTGCAAATATCTGCTAACTACTGCACTGCACCTCATCTGTGCTCAGGAGGAAGGAGCAAAGCGTGTCTTCCTGACGCTGTGAACAAAGCATGAGAAAATTCCTTACAGAGTCATTGCCACAACGAGCCTCCACTGGTCCTCCGCCATCCTCGGGAGAATTCATTTGAACTCATCCCGAAGAGCCAGCTTCCCACCCTGGAGGCCTCCAGTGGCCACGGCGAGAGGAGAACCACGTCACAGAGGCATGACACAGCCTGACAGACACACAGGGAGGCTGAGTGTGGATGGCCGTGCGTCTAGTGAGGGATGCCACACCTCCCTGGCAACCGCCGGGGCCTGTCCCCAGTCTGCAGCCTGCGCAGGGGAGGGTTAATGCAGGGCAGCTGCCTGGCAGGAACCAGCTGAAGCAGCTCAGGTGGGAACCAGCCTCCTCCCTGCATCAACCCTGGACAGGATGGGGACACCCAGGCAGGTCGGGGACAGCCTGCCTTGCTGCATCTCCGGCCCATTTGTTCAGGGGAGACACACACATGCACACGTGCGCACACACACACACATACACACGCACGCATGCACACACGCACACGTGCACATGGTTCATTTTGTTTCTGAACTCTTTTGCCTCTTGCCCTGATTTGAATAGGAAGTTCTATTTCCAAACAGTTTTTTTGAACAAGCCTATTTTTATATTATAGTATGCTAAGCTGCTGCCTTTTAAATACATATACATATATATTGGCACACACACATGCACACACACAACAGGCATGGAGACCTTGCACGCTGATGATCCTGCCTCTTGCCAAGGGAATCCCTGGACAGATACCTACCGCTATGACAGTAGGAAGACCCTCTGGTTTGGGAGGTCTAGCTGGCCAAGGCAGGCTGGGGGCACAGAGGGGCCAGGTGATCCAAGCCTGTGGGCACCCACCGCTGCCGGCCCCGGTGCCAGGTGAGCAGCACCGGCCAGCGACCAGCACGTCCCTCTCACCAGGGTTACCATGTACCCACCTCTCCACCATCAGGAAAACACAACTGCACTCTCCTTTCACTTTGAAAGAAGGGGAAAACTGGAAATTTACTATTTGAAAATAAAATGGAACTTTAGGAGAATGTTTTTAAAGATCCCTCTTATTTCCCTGTTTTTTATTTGAATTCTGGTCTGGCCCACACACAAAGAAATTGGCACTGTCTGTCACCAACAAGCATTTGCGTATTTGGCAAAGCTGTGACTTCAGTTCCGTACCCGACAGCTCGGCAAGAGTCGCACACCCAGAAGGAAGGCGGAGTTCTGCAGGGAGCCGCCCAGAGTGTGCCGCGGCCAGCGCCCACCCTCGGCACGTGCCAGATAAATCACATTTCTAGTGCTGTGCTAATTACAGGGGCGACAGCGCATATAATAAAAAGTTTATGCCCCTCGCAGCTCGGCACGCGCCCCTCTGGGACGTCGCTGAGCTCGTTTCCTGGTTCCGGTTGTGAACACAGCGTCCAAAACACGCCTTTCACGAGAGTGTCAACCGGAGAGCAAGTCTCCAGGCATCAGACGGGCGGCAGCCCTTCCTACCCATTCTGGTCGGATGCAACTTTTCCTTCCCCGTGTTACTAATCACTGTATTTCCGGCACAAAGGGCGACTTGGACAGCCAGAGAAGCAGGAACCTGTGTGGAGCAAAGCAGGCGCCCAGGGAGGGAAGGGGACACTTAAACGGTCTTTCTGACAACAAAACGCGCAATCCGCGCAGCACAGTCTGGTGTGGAGCGGACAACCAGGCTGCTCCCGCTTAGCAGGACGGTGCCAGGCCCCGCTGCCCTGGCAGAGCAGCCTCCCGGAAACCCACATCCGGCAGGAACCCAGCTGCTCTCAGAGGCCCCGTGCGCTTAGGGCTTCTGAGAGGAGGGGTCTGTGGAGGACGGGGCCGGAGAACAGGAGCTGTGCTGAAAGGCGTGTAAAAGGAGGGAAACCTTGAGATCCGGGAATGGGAATCTTGATTTTCTCTTGTAGACACATCTGCAAATCGCTGGAAGGTTTTCAGGGCATGCCTGGAGGTAGTCCTCGCAGACAGTGGAGAGAGTTTAGAAAACAAAAACGAAACCAGCAAAACCAAGTGCCTCCCTCACTGCCCTGCCCTAGGGCGGTCTGGGAGGCGGCCTACCCACCAGGACACGCTCAGGCTCTGTGAACAACAGGGAGCCCCTCCCGCAGCATTTGCTCTCCGATTTCCAGGATTTCCAGGAAGGCGGGAGGAGCTCCGAGCAGGAAAGAGACCTTGGCATGCAGCTCACAGCCCCGGCCTTGCACGGTGCCCGAGGGCACGTCCCTGGTCACCGATAGAGCACAGGCTGTTTCTGGAATTCTGTGCAGTTTGTTGGGGCCCAGCCCACCACGAGTGGCAACACGGTGGAAACGGCGCTCCCAGGCGTGCTGCCCACTTGGGCTCTGCGCGCCCCAGCCCCACGCAGTGCAGCCATGGGCCACCCCCCCAGCAGGAGCCAGCCTCCCTCTCGGGCCTCCCTCCCAGCTGGCGGGAGTGTGGGCAGCGGGCAGGGCGTGTGCTGATGCTCACAGACAGAAAGCAAGGAGGGGCTCAAGCCACACCTCTAATTATCTGTACACTCTGGTGGTCTTGGATTCCTTCCGCTGGATATGGAAAATAAAGGAGGGAGTCAGAGGCATTCATGTGTTATTTATTGCCTTGCTGGAATAACAAAGAATGGAATGAACTCTTAAAACTTGCCCTGCGCAAGACAACAGGAGTTTGCTCCATTCTGAGGTTGGTTGAATTTTCAAGGACCCACAGAAGGAGACACGTGTCAGTGCGTGTCAGTGTGTGTCAGTGGACGGCTTTCTGTTTCTCCACCGCTTGCAACTTCATTTGCGACCCCTTAGGTAAGCACCCGGGATTTATAGATTGGAAGAATGAGATGTTGTCAACAAACATTTCTGGAGCTGGGGCCGGGGGTGGGTCGGCCTGTGGAGGGACGAGTGTCACTGCTCTGGTCTCCTTTCTTTCCAGGACTGTTAACTGTGCACCCGACTCCGGGGGCAGTGAGCAGAGGGGCCAGCAGGCCCTGGGGGGCAATGAGCCCCGATTGCTCCGACCAGCAGGCCCCGGGGGGCACAGACTCCAGGGGAGACACGGTCCCCGAGGCTGCGTCGAGAACACGCTGATGGTTTAATTGTCTACTTTATGCCGCCCTGAACGAAGATCCCGACACCCTCTCCTGGCACCAGAGAGCTCACCGGCGAAGCCCCCGTGAAACGGGACCACTGACAACGTCGCGGCTCCTGCTCCCCCTGGGCCTCCTGCCCCCCCTTTAACCTGAATCTCTCACCTATTTTAAACCTGCCGCCCCCGCACACGCATTGACGGGAGGGACCCTTTCTTCTCCTTCTGTCTCTCTCCCCTCAGCAGATGAACTTTAAATGCAATAGTGTGCTCATCCGCTGCCCTGCCTGCTGTGAGCAATTGTCTGGAGAGAATAGGAGAATCTGAGCGCTTTTGTGAAAGGGAACAGAGAAGACAGACATTATTATGATTTTGAATCCGAAGCTCTCTCCTTTTCTTTCCTTCCTTTTATTTTTTTTTTCCTGGATCTAACAGCTGTTTCCCATCACAACTGGTGTTTGAAAGACATTGCAAAAATGAGTGTGTCCCTATCACAATTAGTTTCGCAGGCGGCTAATAACTTACTGCCATCCGGCCTGATGTCATCGGGACGTCCCTGACTGATGAGTGCTTGTCCCAGGGTCCAGCTCCCTCTGCCGGTTCCTGTGACGGGGCGTCTGGGGTGCTGGTGGAGGGAAACGCCCCCCTGCCGCCACCTGGCTGTCCAGCCAGGTGAGGTGGGGACCAGGGCCAGGGCCCCTGCCCGGACAGGGGAGGCCGGAGACCCAGGAGCCAGGCGGGCAGGGCGCTGCCTCCCCTCCTGGGCACAGAGTCCCTGCACTCTGAGGTCGAAGACAGTCCCAAGCTTCACATTAGCTCAGACATGAGCCCCAAGCCTTTGGGGAGGAGACCGCTGTCAACTGTGCCAAATTACGCGCGTCCAGTGTTTGTGATGTGATCTCCTGCTGTTCATTAGGGCCAAGCCCAGCCGTCACCGCATTTCCCTGCGGGCAGCAGCAGCTCTGCAGGGACCCCGTGCCCAGAGGCCAGCCCGCACTTTGCTCACTCAGCAACTTTGCTCTTTGGATTTTTTTAAATGAAAAATTTTAACGCAAAATAGAGGAGCCAGGCCCCGACACGGACATGAGTGGATCAGGTTTGCACACATCACACATCAAGCACTGCACGACCGTGGGCGCAGTGACAACGTAGAAGCATTTAGGAATCTGTCCGGCAGGGCAGCTGGGTCTCCTGTTTTAAAGTGTAACTGCTGGGCCTTAATTACACACACAAAAATAAGGTGGGAGGGGATGTCACCCTTTGGAATTTCGGAAATTCACCTTGCATTGAGCATGGTACCTCAGACCACCCTGAAGTGTCAGGACAGGGGGACAAACACAGGAGACTCACGCCGAGAGGAAGGGAAGGTGAACACACCTGGCTAAAAGCAGCGCTTTTCTGTTCCTAAGCGACCGGCACTGGGCTAGGAGGCTCCAGGAAACCCACGCAACGCCCTGGCCAGGGAAGGGAAGGGAGGCCGAGGCCTCCCGGTTCCAGTTGCTCCGGCTGCTGCCTCCTAGGTGGCACTGCTGGTGGCAGGGAAGTGACAACCGCAGGGTGGAGGACGGGCGGGGTCCCGAGGAGCAGGGCAGGGGGAGGCCACGGCAGTGGTCTGTAAGCCTCTGTCACCCTGTGTCCCCACGGGGAGACCCTTCCTAAGGCTCTCAGTCCCACCGCAGGACATGGAAAGCAGAGAGCCCAGGGTGCCAAGAGGGTTTCTCAGAGCCCCCGGGAGAGGAGGACACGGGATGGGACACACGGCCATCCCCTCGCCCCGCGCCCTGTCCACGCCATCCCAGAAGGGGCGCAAGTGAAACAGAGGCGAGGACGAACACCGGCCCCGCTGCCCCTGTGGGATTAGAAGTAGCCATTTCCCCCAAACCCGAGAAAGCATCCTGCTGTTGTACAGACTTAAAAAAAAAAAGAAAGAAAGAAAGAAAAAGAAGAAAAAAAACAAAAAAAAACCCTGAAAGTACACGGTCAGGTGGCGGCTCCACAGACAGCTGTGCCGAAGTTCGGCAAGAGGCCCTCGCGGCACAAAACGATCACTCATGTTCCTGGCGCTCGGCAGCCACAAACGCCCGGGAATGGGACCCTCAGTTACCACGGTCACCAGAATCTGCTGGCGATTACCGAGAACAGGAAAAAAAGATCTGGAAGATTTGTCCCCACGTGTCAGACGGTGCCTTTGGCGCCGTGTCTGTGCGGCTGAGTACTGCATACTTTTGGAGAAGCTGTAAGAGAAACTAGGGAGAACTTAAACCCCCTTTTGTTCTGTGCTTTTGTTCTTGGGCGTTTTCTTTTTTAAAGGGAAGCCAGGACTGGAGTGGCCAGGGTTGTTTGTTTGCGAGGAGGGATGGGGGCAGAAAGAAGCCGCACAAAGGTTACCTCGGAAAATTATTTAAAGAGAAAAAAACCAGGACTGCCCTCAAATGCCAAAGGAGAGGGACGTTTGAGGCGGTTGCAGCCTCCGACTTGGAGTTGGCATTATCTGCTGCATTTCTCTGCGTGTTTTTCCGGCGTGTGCGGAAGGAGGCCAAGTTCGAGGTTCCGGGCAGCCCCGAGATTGGGCTCTGCAGGGTTACTGCAGTCAGGGAAAGAAAGTGAAAGAGAAAAGGGACCACCCATCCATCTCACTTGGCATGTTTATATGTTCTTTTAACAAAAAAAAAAAAAAATACCGTTTACCAAATGGAGTGTCAGGAACATTGTGTAAAGAACACTTATCTCTGAGACTTTGATCTTGCTCTGAAGCACCATCAGCCCAGACTGAGAGGATGATGGTTCTGCAGCGGAGGCGGCAGACGGAGGAAGGGAGTTTTCCTCGGGGAAAACGCTTACGGTGCCACCTCATGGTTGCATTTAGGACAGATCCCGTTGGAACAAGCTGGGACAGGGCCCCGGGGAGAGGAGTGCCACCGCCCAGGCCCACCACATCCACAGAAACCTGGAGGGGGCCGGCCACGGTCAGCCCCGCCCACCAGCAGGGGCCATCACCGCCTGGGGCATTTGGGGACAGACACGCTCCAACCTCCTCCGTCAGCAGCTCCCAGAACACCTCACCGAGACTCTTGTTACCGAGAACAGGAAATTAGAGGCTTGTGAAATTCCCTGTTATTTTCTGTTTGCTTCAGGTCTAACAACACAGGCAGAAAAGGCAAGGTGAGTAAAAGGAAGGAAGGAAGGACAGAGGGAGAAAGGCAAGAAGGAAGGGAGGGAGGCAGGAAATACTCCCGCATGGCCAGGATTTCCATGTCTGGTTTCATCCTTCAACGTCTACCTGTAAACAAGCAAAATCTGTCCCTGGACAAAGAAGTTTTAATTTGTGCTATGTATGTTCACACAGGAAAAGCTCAAGGAAGAACAACTACGGATAATCTGTAACGAGAGCCGGGACTGCAGGGGAAGGGCTGGGGCCGGTGCAGAGGGTCGGCTGGCGCAGCCCCTGGGAGAGACGTCACCACCTCCCCAGCCGTGCCCTGCTCAGCAGACAAGGCAGCCGCGCTCGTTTGCGTGAGCCGTGTTGCCCCTGAAAGTGACCTTAGAGGATCCAAATTCAGCTGGGTCAGAGTTCTTCAAATGTTGCCGCTGACATTACCTAGTAAGACAAGCTTGATTTTTGTGAAAATGGTCCCATTGCGAAAAGTCCCATCAGGTCTTGGCTCATCAACCTGCTGCCCTGAGCACCCACCTGTCTCATAAAACCTCCAGCCCTCCTGGACAGGGCCCGGCCCACAGGGCACGACCCAAGTTCCAGTGCGAGTTCTACGTCCTGCTGGGAGGTGTTTACCGAGCACTGTGGGGAACGGGAGTTAACCACACACAGGTACAGAAGTATAGGGCGAAACCAGAGAACATCCTAGATAGTGAGCCCAAAGAACCCTCGTGAACAATCAGTGGAAGATATAATACTGCATGATAAATTGCCCAAGACGTGGCACATACAACTGAAAATGGAGCCAGCCGATGCCAAGTGGAGTACTGCCCATGCAGTACTGCGCATGAAATAAATGAGAGGGAAGAATCAGGAAGCTGCCGGGGGTTGGGAAGCTTCGGAAGGGCAGGAGGCTTGGACGTCAGAAATTCCAGTCTGATGCAGGGCCGCACCCCTGGGCTCTAAATGAACGGGTTTGTCACACGTGCACATTGAAAGGCGTGGAGCACCATAAATCAGAAAACCACTTGGCACGGGTGAGGGCAGACATCCCTGACCTGTTAGGAGATTTGGGGAAAGTGGGTGAATTTCTCTGAGCTTGTTACCTGGACTGCACAGTGGGAGTTCTAGCATCTGCCCCTTACCTCGGGGGGCTGTACACAAAGGTGTGACGTAAACACAAAGCAACTAACATTCGTTATTTGAGAGTCAACTTTGACTGCTACTAAAATTCAGGCCCTGCCACTTATCTGAGTTACTCCAGACAGCCCAGCGTGGCTGATATTCCAGCACATGCTACAGATGTTAACACATTAATAGCCCAAGGCCTCCCAGATACAGTGCATCGACCACTAGAATTTTTGGTATTTGTCTGAAAATTCTATATTCCTTTTACAACATTATTTGATAAAAGATTCTAAGCTAGACTTTAACGAGAGTTCAAACAATCTAATGTTCTCAGTTGTTACCTTTGAACAATAATTTTCTGGGCACCTGTGCAAAGCCATGACTGTGACAGGCACCCAACACACTGCCCTGCGTTTCCTCTTTGCCGCGGGACCAGGAGGTAGGTAGTGCTATCCTGTCTCACCGAGGATGAAATTAAGGTTCAGCATTTGTAGCAAATCATCCAAAACTGCACATCCAGAAATAAGCCAGGTCTGTCTACCTCCAGAAGCCAACGGTCTTCCCTCTGTCGTGAAACCACCCTATCCCTGCAGGACACCTGAGCTTCACCACAGGAGACCACAGCCCACGGTGACAGCTCTGTCATCTCGGGCAGCGTACATGGCCTCCCTCAAACTCCTCATCGATAAAATGGAAACACTCACAGCACCTACCTAAAACTGGTGTGTGGATTAAATTAAAATTTTTGATTTTAATTTTTTAGTTTAAGAGTTAATTCAAGTCAGTTAATTAAATTATGTTAATTAGGATTAGCTAAATTAAATTAAGATGCTACCTGCCTCATGCTGGTGTGTGAATTACAGGAATGTAAGGAGCCTAGAACACTGCCTGGCACATTGAAACACTGCAAATGTTTGCTGCCGTCAGCGGAAACAGTGTCATTACCGTCATTGTCACTTTGGTCACGGCCAGGAGATTCGCTCACGCTCACACTTTCTCTTGGAAGAGTATTCTGTGTAGGTTTTTATGAAATGATTTTGAAATCATTTCTTACAATATTCCATATATCATACCTACACTTGATAGGTGTGAATGTTTAGCAAACTGACCGAAGTTTACCATCTGCCCTCAGGACTGCTAATGGGGCTTCATCTCCCACAACTCAACCCCTTTTCCAAGGTCATCATGTCTTGCAATCAGTTTACACGCTCCCCTCCGGCTTTAGCCTGGATGCCTAGTGCTGCTCCTTTAAAAATCTATGTCCGGGGTCTCATAAATTGATCAATCAACTCAAATAAATACGGGAGAAGCTCAGGTGCATTTTGTTGTTAGGTTAGTAGATACATTGGGCAATGCCCTTCTTCCAAAACCCCTCTCCTTGGTTATCCCTAAAACCACCTCTCCTGCCCCTCCCCAGCTCTGGGATCACGTGTCCAGGTCTTTTGCATGCTACAGTTTCCAGCACACCCGCTCCCTTCCCGGCCTGGATTTCCTTCCCGGCCTGTTTACACACCACCGGGTCTGGGTGATTTCATCCTCTCCAAAGGTTCTAATGCCATCCCGTCTGCGAAGACCCCCAAGTCACCGTTCCCTCCCTCGGGCTCCTGTGGCTGTCCACCTGGACAATGCCACAGTTTCAAAACTGGACTTGGCATCTTTCCATCGTGCAGTCACGTGACACCCAGCTGAGCTGCGGTCCTGCAGATCTTTGCTCTCAAGCGTTTCTGGCCGTTGGCCTCCTCTCTCCTGCTGTCACAGCTGTGGCACACGGCCTCACAGTCCTCCACACGTGGCAGCAGCCTCCCTGCCTTCAGGTTGCCCCTTCGAACCCACCCCCAGCAGTGCGTGTGCACTCACACGCACAACTCACACACACACTCACACGCACACACTGCCGCCACAGAGGTCTCCCTGAGACACTTAGCTGATTACCGCCCTTCTCTGCTGAAAACCTTGCTAGGACTGCAAGACACATGCCAAGCCCCTGGGCATGTCCAAGAGGATCCCCCGGAACTCGGGCTCACATGTGCAAACTCATCGTCCCCCATGCTCTGCCGCGACCTTTGCGTTTCCGTGATCAGAAAATGCTAATACTCACCAGCACATTTCCATGGAAGACAGTTTTTCCACGGACCAGGGAGGTGGGTATGGTTTGGGGATGATTCAAGCGCATTACGTTTATTGTGCACTTTATTTCTATTACTCTGTTATTATTTCATTTAATATACAATGAAATAATTATACAACTCACCATAGGTTGGGAACCCCTGGCTTAAAGATTTAACCCACAGAGTGTGTGGCCTTTGGAAGTCGTGGTATTTTGAACACAGGGCATTTTCCCCAGCAGCCCTGCCCAGCCCTGCCCGGCGGAAGGACACAGTTTTGTGCCTGGCGCCGCGCCCGGCCCCTTTCCTGGAGAGAGAGAGAGAGACGGGTGTGCAGCCCTGTGTTTCAAGGCTTGTCTGTTCCGTCAAGGTGATCCCTTTAAAAGGCGGACTTGCAAGTAGTGGTTGGCTGGAAGTGTGAACGAGGGTCCCGCCGCTGCGGGAAGTGTGATTTATGGTGGAGGAGGAGGTAGGAAGAGACTGCAGCCCCAGTCCCCAAGGCGCGCCGGCTTGCCCCGCCGGGAAGCCAGACCCGCACGCCCCTTCCCGGTGCAGGTGCCCGGCTGCACCTCCGCTCCCGCCCTGCCCGGGGGACTCGGGCCTGGGCCGACCTGTGCCCCGCGGGGGCGATACGAAACCGGCTGTTCTTGTGGAGCCAGGGCATCCTTGGGGTGCTGGGGGAGCCCAGAACCCAGAGGCCGGCGGTGCCAGGGGGCCGGGCTCCCAGGGCTCTCTGGGCGCTCTCCGCCTCCTACACACTTTACAGATTCCATCTCTGTGTAATGACACCACATATGCGACCCTCTGGAGGGAGAGAACACCCAGAGCTCTCTTACACACCCCGACCACTTGCCTGCCCCAGCGTGGGAAGCCGGCGGGGAGACCCAGAGCTTGGCCCCCACCGGCCATACTGTGCGCCCTGGGCGCTCCTGTCTCTGCCTCTCCGCTGCCTTCCCAGGGCACCAGGCAACTCCCAAGTGCTGCTGTGATTCCAAGAATTTGGACAAGGAAAGAGGCCCTCTCTGCCCTGTGCCATCGCCTTCCATAAAGAGGCTGCAGAACTGTGTAGACAAAGATTAAAGACAGCCCGAGGTTCTCCCAGGATGGGCAGGAGCGCGCGGTCAAGGTGACGGGCACCAAGCGGTGCCGGTGACATCCTGTGGCGGAGCCGTGACAGCCGCTCCCACACCTTCCCGACTGCACAAGCTGTGCGTGCGCACGGACCTGTCACTACGCATACATCAGCGGGAGACACCTGGGACTTGGGTAGCTGCTGCCAGGGACCGCAAGGCGCCCATTCGGACTTTCTCTTTCCCACGGGCTGAGCCTGGCGCGCCCCTCCCCAGGGCCTGGAGCTGGGGGGACGTGCTGGTGGCGAACCACAGTGCGCCTAGGGTACATTCGCACACAGATGCTTGTCCAGTGTAGCCGCGGGCAACGTGAGCCCTGAACCCCGTAACGGAGGGGGAGCCCCAGGGAGATCCAGGACGTGTCCTCGCAGAGACGCGCAGGCCCGGCGCCGTCCCAGCGAGGAGCGACGCAGGCGCAGCGGGGAACCGAGGGCGGCAGGGGTCTCTGAGTGCGCGTTCGCACTGCCTCGCATGTTTCTTCTCAACACATGTTCTATTCAAAGGATTTTTAAGATTTTCCTAAAGGCGGTTAGTTCTGGGCCTGTGTACTTTCTGAGTCACTGATGCTCAGAAAATTGTTTAATCAAGGCAAACGACACAATGTATTTCTTTTAGAGAAACCGTGTTTCATGTTTGGAGCCCACAAAGATTGAATTTTTTCCCTTGAGTAGCTGCTCTTTTAAATCTGATCCACTAAACATCATGCGCTGGTGCTCATCACTTCCACAGGTAAGTCTGAGACAAACTGCTGTGGCTGCTCCAGTTTGACCATTCTAGGCAGCTTCATAACTGTTACTTAATTTACCTTTAACATAATCTTTCAAGGTGGGAAATGAAGATACTACCATAACCGTGTTTTCAACAGAGTATATTGGAAAAGAGAAAGTATTTTTCTCCAATGTGACACAATTAGTGATATGTTAAAAACTAGTAGACCAACCCCTCCCTTCTTTCTAGGGCTGACAGTTTCCATAAATTCAAGTTCTCTCTCAACAACTTTAAGGTAGTCCTGTCCCACTATTTGGCAGGGGCAGACTATTCTGGATGAAGAGCATGAGCTGGTGCTTCTCAAGAGAAGCATGTGCAGAGCTCCAGGAGAAGGGGTCCACCCTACCCTGACTGCCCATATGCAGTGGTTCATGTTGTGCACTGCACAACCAGAGGTGGGGAACTGTCATACTTTAGCGTATATAAATGGCAATTCCTGAGGTGGTGCCCTGTGCAAACTGCACACCCATCAACAGAAGCTTTGGGTGTGTTCGACACTCTGTACTTCTACCCGCCTACCTGGGAACAATGCATGTCTCAGGGATGGGCCAGGCTGAAGCCTTCTTATTTCTACACGGCACCTTCACGGCTGGCCTAAGGTGCTGGCTCCCAAACTGAAGATAAAAGAAAATTTGACAGCTGATTACTCAAGAGAATTCTCTTTCCTACTCACGTTTCAAAAGACAGGGGTTCTGAGGAGGCTTGGCCTCTCTGAGCTAGAGAACATTTCAGTGGTTCCCCGGAATCTGGGATTGTGAAATGCACAAGTCGTTGTGTGCTTAAGTGCTGCCATGTCCTCTGCGTGTTACACACGGTCTGATGGTGTCCTCCCAGAACAGCCACTCCGTGCTTTCAGTCATTATCTGACACCCTACAGGCAAGAAACACTGAGTATTTAATTGAAGGGTCTGCGTTTAGCCAACTATGCGGGCACTTTTTTGTCACAGCACCCAAACATATTCCAGTTCACATCCACAGAAGAAATTCCAAAAACACTCAGATGTGCTGATGATACGTACGTGCGTCCTAGTCACCCCGCCTGCCGGGCGTGCAAGCCCCCTGAAGTGGGGCCACAGCTTGTTTTCAGGGGTGCAGAGGCCTGGGAGGTCTGCGGTGTGAAGAGTATTCCCAGCCTGGCTGTTAGCATGGACCTTGGCTGCTTTGCTACATTTACAGCAGACTCTGAAGCTAGTTGGGGGTTTAATTTCTTCTACTCCCTAGATATAAATTTGCTAATAAACTGGAACTACTCCCTCGGATAAAGGGGCTCCGAGAAGTGCATGTGGTGGCTACCCCTAAATGGTGTCTATTAGGCACGCAGGGCACTTCCGCACTTTAAACTTGACGTCCGTGGATAACCGTGCAGACGAGGGCACCCCTCAGAAACGGTCAGAAAACTACATATTTTAAATAAAAAGATTCAGTTAAAATGTTAGCTGAGTAATTTGCTAATAGATAACTAAGCAAACATGACAAAGAAAAAGTTTTCAGCAAATAATTTAGATTTCTCTGTTCTATCAGTCCCAAGAATGATGGCAACTCAAAAAAAAAATGATGAGGTGATGGGTACCCCAGTTGCCCTGATTCTATTGTTACACATGGCATGCTTATATCAAAATATTAAATGCACCCCACAAATATGTACAACTATTACGTACCCATAAAAATTAAAGATAAAAATGATGTCTAATTCTCATGCATCTACGCATCAGAATAAATCTGTTTATTCCCAGTGCACCGGTATCACTTATTAAGCCCCCGTCTGCAAACAATGCTGTGCTCGGTGTGAAAATACTGACCAAAATTGAGACGATACAGTCATTGCTCCTAAAAAGCTTAAAATCAGGGGAAGACAATAAACGCATGAGCATTTTAACTGGGACTGACAGTGAGAAGAGGGGTAACCTTGAAGTGCAGCAGCAGCAAACAGCACTGTGACCACACGCAGGAAGACGCAGCACTTGGTGGAACCCCCACCCCCACTGTACTGAAAGACACCCCTCCAGGGCGAGTGCAGGAATAGAAGGGAAACAGGGACGAGGGCAGGGTGGAAAAGCAGCAAATCTCACCAAGCACCCCGTTTGCACATTTTAAAATAAAAGGCCAATCTATGTTCCCCCTCCACACTGAGGTAGACGTGGAAGGCGCTGATTTCTGGAGCTGGAAGCTGACCTCCCCCATCTCTGTTGTGCTTCATTTCAGAGGCGCAGCTAACTGAATGATAGATGGTGAAGTCGCTTGGGCAGTAGCCAGTCGCTATCTCCTTCTGTTCTGAGACCTGCATCCAAATTTGAGCCTGTGAAATGGCTTGGGTGATCTTAATTTGACAGTTGTCAACATTTCAAAATCATTGCCAAGTTCAGCCAAATGGAAGTCTTTGATCAGGCAGGGCTCTGGGCGTATGTGTGCGTGTGTGCACGTGTGTGCCTGTGTGTGTGTATCAGAGAGTTGCCAATCTGAGCTGGGATAATACACCTGTGCACCCTTCTCCCGTCAGCTCTCATTAGCATCTCTCAACATGATGAATTCTGTGGGAGGGTGAGAAAAAAATGGCACTTCAACTTCAATAAGTTTGGTCCAAGAAGGAGCAAAATGAGCAAACAAAAATTTCTGGATAGTGGATTAAATCAAACATTAAAATAAGAAAATTATTACATAGAATATAAATTTGTGCATTAAAAAGAAATAGGATAAAGTCATGGACAAAACCATCCATAGTTAGTATTATTTATTTGTTGCATATATTTTTCAGCACTAACACCTCAGCCCAAGCTAAATTTGAGGACAATTTAACTAATTCAACCTCAGTAGAAAAGGCAACAATAAAAGTAATGATAATAATCATGAGAACAACAAGATTTTTCTGAGATTTACCACGTACAAGATATCTCATTTGGAAATGAAACTATTGGCACAGCAAATATGGGATCACCATGGGGAAGTTATTGAAATAAAAATGCAAAATATCCAAATCCTTCATGTAGGGAACACAGCTGTGGGTGAGGAATCTTTTTTCCTTGTTCTCTATGGGGCTGTCCCCAGAATCTGCAGGTCATTCCCATTAGCGCCAAATGTCAAGAAAGCATTGAATAGAAGATAAAGGATATGATGTTTTTGAAACTTTCTTTTTTTTTCTTGTTTTCAATATGTTGGGATGATTGTTTCCCAAAAATCCAAGTCCTGCACAAATGTGCAGATGTACAAGCACACGGCCTCGTGTGTTAATAGGTCGGAATGGCATACCGTAAGCATCCAATAAATGCTTGCAGGATGAATAAGCGGATGGTCAATGAGCATGAACTCACTGAACAAACACCTATAGTTCCATAAAGTGAGGAAAATGTTTTTAAAAGCTGAGATGTGATTTCTGGTTAATACAATGACAAAAGTATTTCCAAAACTGTCACCCGCTGAATTGTGCTGAGGTCATAGGTCATGGAGATATTACCAATTGAATTTAATCTCATCGTGTAATCAGCTCACTGGGACAGTGACTAAGCAAAAGTCTCTGAAAAGGTCTTGAATCTTGTCAAATAATCCTAATCAGATCTCTGAACGGCTCAGTCTCTGAAATCACAGGCTCACCTGTGCTCTGTCGTGAGGTGCCGCTTGTATAGATGTGTCAGCCAACACTGGGCCATCTGTCAAAGACGTCAGAATTTCTCCGCTGCCTTTTCCACATGGCCTCATGTAGGTGACCTGGAGTGACCAGATGTTTTTTAAAATTGCCCCGTGGTGGCATGCATCTCTATCTTATGATTCTATTGCAAGGGCCAAATTAGGTTTTCTGGAGGGAAGAGACCCATTTCAGGAGTTTAGAGAAACAGAAGTTTTCTTCACGGCCATGGACCCACATTTCGTACCGGTGGTGACTGTTCCTTTGAGGGCTGCAGGTAATGGGGGTTCCAGTGTCCACTGGCCACAGGGAGTGATGGCCCGAGTCAGTGGACTCCCCTCAGGAGCCTTAGCTTAATCACACCTGCAACGTCCCTTTTGTCCTGTAAGGTAGCACAGTCACAGGTTTTAGGAATCAGGACATGGCCGTTATCCTGCCTGCCACAAGCAAACTTGAGGAGATGCCACCTGCTATTCCAGAAGTCATGCCCCCACCTCCCCCATCGGTTCAGCTCCATCCTCTGACTCGTGGAAGAGCATGTGACGCAGGCCAGTCCTATCTACGTGTATCAGTCAGCTTCTGCAAGGCTGTTTTTCATAACAAACAGTCCCCCAGAATCTCAGCGGCTCCAACAACAAGGATTTGTATCTTGGTGGTGTTATCCATCACTGCGTCCGTGCAGCTCTGCCAGTCTCTGCTCAACTCTCTTCTTTATTCTAGATCCACAGCTATTAATAGAAAGAATTTCTCACCTGGGACAGGTCACGCATGTCATTCTTCCTTGATCTAAGACAGTGGTTCTCAACCAGAGGTTATTTTGCCACCAGATCCAAATGTGATTAGAAGTACATGTGTGTTGGCATCTCTGAGAAGATGGTTTCCTTCTGGCTCTGAAGGGTAACTTTGGTAAACCATTGAGAGCCAAGATAAATTTTCCTGCTAATTGACTCATTCAGCATTTTCTTCATAGGATCGAGAACATCCACAGTAAGTAGATAAAACTGTAGAGAAGAAAGAGGTGAAGGGAAAACACACATCTGAAGTATCTATTGTCTCCAGTTACTGTTCAGTTATAAGAAAATAAATTATATTAATATTTTAGTTAAAGAAGAAGAGGGAAACATAGTAAAACAAAGATGAGCACAGGAGAATAAACAGGTTATTTGGACAGAATATTCTAAAACTTATTATGCAAAAAGAACTTACCAAGCCAATATATTTTATCAATTCATGGACTCTTCAAATAGGAAAGATTCATATGCACAATTTCAAATTATTTGTCCCAGTATTGTATTACACTGATTTGATTTTGTAGCAGATTTACTACCAAAATTAAGTTTTTCTCAAGCTAATAATACAGTTGACTTGTGTTGCTCCAAAGCAAAGACCCCCAAAGTGTGCCAGGTGACAAACCTCAGGCCAGGACAGACGTTGTGTTGTGCAGAGTCCACAGAAAATGCACCCACGTGCAGATGTAGAATTGGATCATAATTTTCTTTCTCAAAACAGAATCACACATTGAAATTTTCAAGTCTTTAAGTTTGGGATATTATATACTATAATATTTCACCAATAAATTCAATTAAGTTTTAAAAATAGAACAAACAAAACACAAAGATTAATTTGCCATGAAAGACTGAGGTTAAATCAAAGTGCAAATATTTTCTTAGAATAATTTTAATGAAGTGATTATTTTTCTGCCCACAGTATGGAGACTCAATCACGCAGCTTCACCAGAATGTGAAGTTCACCCCTGACCCATCTCAGGGTGCTGGTCTGGGGCCAGCCCGGCTGGAGTCACCCACACATGTTCCCTGACTCTAAACATGGTTCCGGACGGGAAGAACGGACTGACTCTGTGGTCTAAATGCTCCTGGACACTCTTCTGGGACTGGGAATGACAAACGAGCATGGCTCCTGGGATTTCATCCAAACGTCTAAGAGAGGAATCCCGTCGTGGAAATGGGAAACGCGTCCCTCTCATTCCTCACCTGTGTTTCCGTGGGTTGGTTCAAAAAGGGAAAAATAAGGTTTGGCTTGGAGCTTTAAAGGAGTCAAGTTCAGCTAAATATTTAAACAGGAATATACGGTTCTGTGTAAACCGAGATGATAACGGAGCCTGCGGCCTTTGTGTTTGTTTTGATGTTTACTTTTTGTTCCACTCTATCGGCTTGTGCTGGGAAATTGTTCGGAGGTCTCAGAATCAAAAACCAAAATTCAAACAAATGGAGGGGGAGCCTGGTTTATTTTTGCTTACACAATGGGGGATAGCTGCTCTAGGAGCAGTTGCTGAGGAAAACGGGCAGAGGAAGCCCGCCTAAGTGTGGTTTGAAAGGAGAGAGTGAAAATGCCACCTGACCCCAGCAGGAAAAAGGACTGGGATAAGGTGAGGGGTTGGGCCAAGCCTAAGGGAAACTGGCAACAGAGTCAGGGTCCGCCCGAGGGAGGGGAACAGGCTCCTCGGCCCTGGTTCTCCCACGCTCATTCTGCTTCCCAACAGAACCTGTGACTCTGGACGTCTCTCCAGGACAGAGTTGGGCGGCCAGAGCCTGACCAGGCCATGGATCACGGGAAGGGACAGGCTCTGGGACAAGTCGCACCCTTGGAACAGCCTGGGGTTGCGGGGACAGGCCCCGTGGTCCTGGCAAAGCACCTGCAGGGCAGGCTGAGGACGCAGAGAGTCACCCTCGGCAGCCCGTAGGCGAGAGGACTGCAGTGACAGGGCCGGGAGCGAGCAATCCGCAGAACGCCCAGGCCAGGGGACACTGTGCTCCCCCACCCATGCCAGCGCCCACACGCTCCCTCAGGAGCCGCCCCTGCCCTCCCAGCCAGGGGACCCTCTCCAGGAGCTGCCTCCCGAGCTCCACCTGCGACTCAACCGCACGTGACGTGACCACCTGGTGCTGGCCTGGTCCGTGCAAACCAAATAGGGTTGCCTTTGACCTTCCGCACCTTCCAGGACACTGCCTCAAGCCCACGGTTTAGCCCTCGGGGAAGAT
>CM052443.1:1983242-2055068 GCA_028533085.1 Varecia variegata | reverse complement strand
GCCACCCTACACACACGCCACCCTACACACGCCATCCCCCACACACGCCACCCCACACCCGTCACCCCACACACGCCACCCCACACACACACCACCCCATACACATGCCACCCCCCACACACGCCACCCTACACACCCACTCACACGCCACCCCACACACACGTCACCCCACACACGCCACCCCACACACACACCACCCACACACGCCACCCCACACACCCACACACACGCCACCCCACACACCCACTCACATGCCACCCTGGATACACACACACGTGGCCCAGGCTCTTGCCATCCTGACATAGGTCTTAAGGGCACATTTTTGCAGAGAAGAGCTCAGACCCCAGCAGGACGCCTGGTGTCCAGAGAGCCCTTCCAGGAAGGACACCAGCAGGTAGCAGGGTGCGAGCCCTGAAGCGCGGTACAGGGCGAGGGGAGGTATGCTGTGTCTGACCCTGTAGAAGGGCTGGCGTCGTGGCTGTTCCGACATCCTTCCCGTGTGTGCACAGGCTGGGAAGCCGCAAACTACCTCTCCTGGGCTTCTGCGCAGCCAGACATCCAGATGCGACTCAGATCTGGTGCTCCATGCTTCCTCCCTCGGGAGACTTACATCCAAAGCTGCATCAGCCAGCTTGAAGAGGCAGCGCACAGCATCTACTTCCCGGGTGCAGGTTTTAGCAGGTCCGCGTGGCTCTAAAACCCAGGGTTTCAAGAGTGGTTCTCCCGTCCTTGGGTGGCAGTACAGATGCTGGGGTCCCAGGGACAACAGTTGTGGTGGTGACCCTCAGAGCTGCAGACTGCGCCTATGGGGTGCAGCCCTGGACTCGGGGCTGGGCGCTTGCTGAGCTGGCTCCGAGGTCCAGGGAGCAAGCCTGTGCCTGCAGCCCCAGCCTCCCCGCCCCTGGGGAGCCCCCAATTCCCGGGGGGAACCAGTGTCTGCTCAGAGTAGTGGGCGTCTATCGCCCTCAGCCGAGCCCTGCTGATGCAGCCTCTGGCGACAGAAGAGGTTGCAGGTGAAGAGCTCTCAGGATTTGCCGTCGGGGCTCGGCCACCCAACCGAGCTGGCAGTGGAGTCCTGGGACACTGAGACCCCGTGGCCCCGTGTGGAGATACAGCCACGTCAGTGTCACCTGTCCTCACCTGGGATGTGCCTGTCGGTGAAGAGCTGCTCACAGGGCAGCACACCTGGGCCCAGGGGACAGGGCGCTGTGGACATGCACCGAAGAATTGAAAGAAAAGAAATAAAAGGCTCAGGGTTTAAATCTTTGGCTCCTCATGGACAGCAAAGTGGTTTTATGACGGCTCTAAATTTTCTCCACAGCCACAGGGCATCTCGGTGTAGGCTTGAACTCACAGCCTGCCGTGGTGTCCTCCGTGGAAGGCAGATTATTGACTGGGAGGAAGAGGGCCCTGGTAACTGGGCCGGTGACATTTGGTAGCACTGGTGTCCGTCCAATCACAGAGAACACAGACTCGAGTGGAGCCTGCCCCCGCCTGTGACGCTGGCACTGGCCTGCCCGGTCCCCACCCATGGAGCTCCTGCCCTGTGACACTCGTGGAGACACAAATATGAATAAGACACGGCCCCTGACCTGCCCCCAAACCTATTATCTACAAAGAGAACTGGACTTGCTCACAGAGAAATCTAAACAACGTGCTGTCGGTGATCAGAGCCACACGCTAATCAGTCTTGGGCTTGGCACTGGAATTCGGTTTGGGATTTGGACACTGGGACCAGGTCGCAGCACTAGGGAAGGTTTTTATAAAGATGGCAGCATTTGTTTTGGCTTTCGAAAGCGAGCAACGCATTCTCGGGTAGGTAGACAGGAAAACAGACATAGCGGCACAGACCTTCCGAATGACATTTTTGGAGACTGGCACACACTTCCATACAGCCAGATCCCAAATTTCATGGGGAAAGTCAGAAGGAGACTAGTCTAAAAAGCACGCTGATGTCATATTATTAATGACTTTTTTGCTTCACAAAAGAGTCGAGACTCGTCTGTAGTTAGCGTGAAGCTAGAGGAAGCTCCCATTAGGGTAAGAGGACGATGAGATTTGCGTTGCAGATGAGCTGTTCTCGTGTGTGGGGAGGAGACACTGGTCACAGGGACGCCAGTCAGCAGGTCGTCCCGAGAAGGGACAGGTGGTGTCCCCGGGGGAAGAGGGAGCTGCCGGCAGATCTGGGAGATTCGGGAGGCAGAACACAGAGACCCGAAGGCTTGGTTGCTGCTCACCCCCTTCCCCAGGGTTTGAGGTCACCGTTTAAATCGAAAAGGCCTTAAGTCATTACTGGAAGCACCTGTCACTGCCACCTTCAATACTGTCTCCTTCGAATAGACGCACAGGTCCACGCCTGGAGGGATGGCTGGGGGCAAGAGAAACCGTACAGGATGTTTTCCCAAACACAGGAGAGAAGGCCGTTTAACTGCAAACAGTGACGTTTTAACTAGCACAAGGGCAGCTCCAAGAGAACAAGCAGCACAGAAAAGTTACACAGGCAAATCTCCACGTCAGAAGGACGGCGTGGCCGGGGGAGCTCGGAGACGCAGCGGCAAGCGTGCGTGAGGGGCGTGAAAACGCACGGCCAGACAGGCACCTCGACATACCCACACAGCACAGCAGCACATTCGAAATCATGTGATAAACTGCAAAGCCATATGATTGGTAATAGCCAGATTTCGATTTTGTAAAGAAAAAGGGCAAACACAAGAGATTTCCTCAGAAACCTCCGCACACAGTCATGGCCCACGGGAGTGTCACAGCTTTACATCTTGTGAGACCAAACACAGCACTGGTCACATATTTTGAGCAACAAAAGGCAAATAGCATAGATCCTGCTATCACACAAGTTGAGATTACCGAGATTTGGAAATACGTAACGTGGGAAGGCGTTTTTGTGTTTGGGGAAGAGGAGACCCCATTGTTTAAGGGCATATGTTCCTTTTTTGAACCAGCTAAACCCTGGGGACATAACAGACTTTCTGTGTGCGTGACAGCAGCCCCCAGGAAACACGATCTCTTGGCAGGGATTCTAAGCTGCCAGAACATCCCATCCGCTCGGAGAGACACAAATCTGACAGGCGAGAGGCCACGGGCTCTCTGAGCAAGGAAGGTTTGATCCATATTGCCAAAGATTCGTACACACCCTCTGACAGAATGGGTTCTTTGGAAATACTCATTTTTCATATGTTTGTATTTCTTTCACTTTTATTTGGATCTCGTTGGGAATCTCAAAAATGAAAAAGAAAAAAACTCTTTTCCAAGGTAAATCCTCCGCTCTTCCATCTTCCTGGGTGGAAGCCAACACTCGGCAAGACCCTCACCTGTTTAGGTGGAAACACACGGGGTGTGTGGGTAGCTCCCCCTTCATCGATTTGAAAAGAACAAAGCAGGGGTCATTTATTAGAGGTTATTTTTCATGCAAAGCACACCATGTTAGCTGTCATTCAAAAGGGTTTAGTGTATGCCATCATTCATATATTAACAGGGCTTCAGGTCATGACCTTTTATGGAATTTGGAATTCCAGAACCTCTGATTAGTACAGTATTGACACATCCCTCGGTGAAAGTGGTCCTCCCTGGAAAGCATGGAATGCTGTAACTTTGCCTGGCGTTTAGTCCAGACCACGCGTGAACTCTGAATCCAAAGCAGGTGCATTAAACCACATCACTCCGTCTTGCGATAGTGTCTCCATTAGTGGGACTGCAGTTAACCCTTTAGAGATGAACCAGCCTTTCACACCAGGAGCATCAATCGAGGAAGGTCTTTTCAATAAAATTAATAGTTGCCACTTACTTCAACTACCTTGACCATCTGACCCCATTTATGTGTTTCTGTAGAAGAGAAATATCCGTGTCCAAATCAGCCTTGATTTAATGGCCTCCGTGGGGCTTGAAATGGTGGGAATTTACTGGAAGTCTTAAGAACATCCTTGAATTAATGCATCATCACCTAATAGGAAGAGATCGCCAATCATGGCCTTTTTGATCTCCAATAATAAGGGAGCATCTTTTGTTTGCATTGTATGATCAATATATGCTTTCTTTGTTCATTTTGTCAAATTGTGCCACCAGCTGAGGCTGCTGTCTTGAGTCTTCCCCTGACTTGATTTAGCCAGTGGGTAGATTGTTGAAAACTGCCATGGTGGCCCAACTATCTATCAGCTCAATGTTACTGTGCAGACTGGTTTTTTTTAATAAAATTTAACTTAGCAAAGATATCCATAAGCTATGGCAGAGGTCTGTCAGGAAACTGTATGCTTGTTGAAATTCTTGTGCCACTCGCACTGCGGATATGATGTTTCTCTTTCAGAAACAGAGTTTACAAATCTCCCATGATCTGATCCTCAGGCTGCCCTGTAGTTTTGAGAAAACACGAGTGTTACTATCGTCTTCCAAAACACAGTCTTCCTCCTATGCCACTGGGCGTGTGGATGCCTAACGTGACATCAGATTTCCAAACCAATTTCCTCCCAGATAACCTGTTTCCCATGTGACACTTCTGAGCATCTTTTAAAAGACGTTTGGCTGAGAGAGTTGTCCAAGAGGAAATGGCCGTATGTTTTAATTTTATGTTATTGAACTGTCCACTCTGCCCTGAATTGTGACGTTGGAATCTGTCCTCACCCATAAACATGTCAGGGCTGAGGGACACAGAGGGTGAGAGGCAGGAAAGGTCGGGGGAGCAAAACTGGGAGTGGCCTGTGAGTGTTTACGACGCTCAAAACACAGGAGAGTCGGCGAGTTTGCCTCTGGCCCCATCACTGCCTCGGACCCCTGCTCACCACCAGCTGCTACTTGTGCCCAGCACTTCTTCTTACTCCTCAGCTCCCAGCCCGTTCCTCTCTTTTCTCAAAACTCTTTCCCATCTTTCTGACTAATCATCCACCCGGAACCTTGTAAACAAATGACATGTATCTAATACAGCTGTATTTTCAAAACAACTAACTGTGACAGAAACTAGCAATATCATAATTCAAGCCATCAAGACAGAAGGAATATCATCTGTGCATTTATTAGTTAAAAGAATATTAAAATAAGTAGGCCTTTCTTCCTAGCGTCTAGAAAGATATGCTAATTTCTTAGCTCAGGGAAACAAGCATGGTTGCAATAATACAAATCATCCTGAAAGGCAACCTTCACTTTTGCGTAAGAAGCGTTCAGACTATTTTTGATGTCTACACATTTGTTGCCATCAGGAAGCTGCAAAGTGAAATTAGCAGCTAGCCTTGATTTAACCCTTGCTGTATGCCAATATTGGTGCCGTGTAAGTTATGTCCACGATGTTACTTGGCACTCCCTGCTAATATCCTGTGGGGCTGGGACTGGTCTTCTCGGCTGGGGACCCTGAGAGGCAAACGAACATGTCTAAAATCATGGCCAGGTTAGCAGTGACAAGAAAGGAATCTGAACTTGGGTCTGACCTCCAGCCACCGCCCTTGACCGTGAGGTTGTTAAATGCGAGCCCTCCCTCTCTCTGCATCAGTCCCCATGCCCGGCTCTGGGCCATGATGATAAGCACAGGAGGGGTCGCCACCTGGAAACGCTTTGCTGCGAGGTCACCTGATCCAAAGCAGTTGGAAGCTGCCCCAGACCTGATGCAGGCAACGAATAGCGTCTGGGGGAGAAAACACAAGGCAGAAGCTGGGACGCGTCTCATTTGAAAACAAACTGGCCATATCCATCGTTGACATTTGATCTGTCGTCTTCTTAAACCTACTAAACATGCAGATGCAAACACGCACCCCCCACACAAATGCAAATGGTTGGGGATTATCCATTGTTGGGATATCTCACCCCATGGCACACCACGTTCATGACTGTGGGGTGTCGCGGCGTCTGCCAAAGTAAAACATTTTCATGCAAAGAAGAATAATAAATATCTGACCGAATGATCCCACCAAGATCAAACAAACAGGACACTGTTCTCACCAGACACCTGTAGCTTCACAACTCACATCAGCAGTAGCTGAGCATTTTATAAATCACGCTGGCACAGCTCAAACCTCCAAAACAGCAAAAAGGCTTTCCAGGACCGGCTGTGAGCGTGTAGTCTGAGAGGAAGGGGACACCCGGAAACCCTCAAATAATAGCATCATCCCGTCAAAACAGGTAAGACCAGGGAACTGGAGGACTGCATGAGCGATGCGTTCTGGGAAGGGGCTCACGTGACTTCGCTGGGCATGAACGGAAATGTCACTTCAGCTGCACGTCCCAACAACCTTCTTTCTGTGAACACACGCACGCACTATGCTTCTGCTACTTTGCTTCCTGATGCATCAAAGGGAGATTCTAACAGTTTGTTTCGAAAACAAGCATTTGTTACCATTTCTGTGAAACAATTTTGCCCCTATCGTGGTCATGAAAGTCTGCGTGAATGCGGAGGGGACAGCGTGCGGTCACTTCCTCACGGGAGCTGAGCATGGAGACCAGGTTGTGCCTCCGCTCAGGCACCTGCCAGCCACTCCTGCGAGGTTTGGGCCATTTCCTTTTCCCCATTAACAGTAAAGAAGAGGAAAACCTGGAACCCATTCAAAGAGCCTCCTTCGTCCAGTACCTTTAATTCTTGGTCGTGAAGCTTTCAAATAAAAAGTGGCTCGTTCTGCGCAGCATATGGGTTTGATAACGGCGCCTGCACTGACGTAAAAAGAGAGGGGGGTTCTTTATTTCACACAGCAGTCTGGGCCCTGGGCAGGAACAACTCTCAGAAACAAACTCAATTCTGTGACACAGCTGTGTCTTGAACAAGCCTTCTCACCACAGACAGAAATAAGTCCAGTTGAGTTTCATGAACATGCATTTTTCTTTTCCACAGGAATATTTGCTTGACTAATTCTTGACAGTTTCAGAAACAGATACAAATGCATTTGCTTAAGAAAACAAAGCCGTGCACGATATTTAACTCATTGAGATGATGTAGCAGTGGCGGGGTGTTGCTTTTGGCCGAGTGCGCTGGAAGAAGTCCTGTGCGCCCAGACTCACGTTTCATACCAATACTTTGTCTCCCGTTCAAAATATTCCTGATCAAAAACCATGCCCCAAGTCTTACGAAAAAAAGAAATGCCTACATAAGAATTACCCTGTCATGGAGACGTTTGCCAAACTGATTTTAAAGATTAAGTGCAAATAAATCTGATTGTACACATGTGGTGGCAGCGAGTGGAACAGCCGGGCAGAGGGCAGGCTCCAGCCCATGTCATGCACCCAGATACTCACCCAGCAAATGCAACCACAGTGACAACAAACAATCACATGATTCTGCCCAAACACACCCTTTTCTTCAACATTTATCTTCTCTCTCCTTCTCTAAAAAGTGCTCCTACCCAGAAAGTGAATGCCCCTGGTGTGGAAGTTCAGAACCATCCGGCGAGTGTAGCCGTTTCCATGAACACACTTTGTCCCTTCCTTCTTTGGCTTTTGAGCAAAGAAGATATAAAATAAACCGTTGAGAATTCTAAGAAATAACTCTATGTTCAAATTGCCCATAAAATGCACCGTGAGAATCATGAATGTAATTTTTACATGCAAATTGAGCTCCTAGGCCAGGCAGCAGTCAGACTTTGACCAGCGGAGCTCACTGCGGGCGGAAGGTCGGCAGGTCACAGGCCCAGCTCTGCCTCCTCCTGCGCTGAGACGGCCCCCTGGCTCCGGGGCTGGAAGTCGCATTGGGGCAGGATGCGGGGAGGAAAGTGCACCGTCCCAGCCCTAGAGAGTTAATCCCGCCGAACACTGGTCAGTCGTCCCATCCGTGTTGTGGACGTAAAGGAATGACAGCTGAATGAATGCGTGAATAATGAGCTTTGAAAACGGCGAAGTGCCCAAATCTAGGAGTTCTGACAAAAAATGGAACCAGAAAGTGGTTTTTACACCGACAACCTGAGCCGGGTCACGGAAGGTGTAAGAGGTTTGTGATCAGATCATGGGTTGAAACACGGTTCAGAGCCAGAAATTCAGTCACAGGAGACGTGTGGGCGGATCTAAACCCATCCTCATTTTACCACGGAACAGATATTAAGCTGTTGTGAGGGTTTAATGAAATTATGCACCTGAAAGGTTTCTCATAAAACGTTACCAACGTTCCCAGTACGACAGAGGCCTCACTGGTTAAATGACACACACTCCACTATACCTGAATGTGTAACCTGTCCAGGTCACCCTACGCTCCTCCTCACAACCCTGCAGACTCCTGCGGCCACCTCCCCTGTGACGTCTCCTCACTTCCCCCATCTCCGAAGCAAAATGAACCCCTTCTCCAGCATTTTCTTCGGAGGTGCAGAGGGCGCTCACTTTATGCAAATGGTCGATGTTTCCTTTTCTTCCTTCTCTCCCTGTTCCTAACAGTGGGCTTATACCCAGTAGCTGTTCAATAAACTCACGTGAAACTTATTTGGGTTCTTTGGGGCTTATGGCTGGTAACCAGAAGTGTCATTTTCTCTGGAAGGACTTTGTCTGGGCCATGAGTCCTTCAAATTCGTAATTGCAACAAAGCTGGTTGGTAACTATCACCACGAAGCTATAAGATATGCAGCCGATACTCAATTTGCTATAGACGGAGGCTTTTCTTTGACAGCAACAAAAAAATGACTCTTATTAATAATGGAGTAGAAATTGCTAGGCCCTCTTCTACCCCAGTCGGTAGTCGAATCTGTATTTCTTGCCCATAAAAACTCTCAGAGAACTGCAAACTTCTAATGAAAATTTCGAAGACATACTTAAGCACATACCATTCAAGTTCCATGGATACACACGATGTGAGAGCAGAAAGTGCAACACAAAACTCACAATCCACACACAGGATCTTCTGCATGGAGAGCAAACGCTCACGTCGCTACGCGAGCAAATGGGATCAAACAGTACAGCAGCTACAGTAAATCTGGCCAAACCTTCCAAGGGGACCTCTTTATTGAAAAGCTAAATGTTACTTGGTGCAAATGATCCCACAGCTGATATAGCTGAATCTATAAACTGGGTGGAAAAGCAGTGAAGTAGAACGTCCCACGTAACGCACCGCAAAGCAATCGACACGTCTGCTGTGTGCAGAGAGGAAGCCTGGCTGACTCACACAGTATGTATTTTTTAACTTTACTGTGTAATAGTCCTCCGTTCATCACAAAGATTTTTAAATCACAGAGAGTTTTAAAAGATATGCCCCTGCTTATTAGTAAAATAAAGAAGGCAACTTTTACAGCTCTGTTTTCTTAGAAACATAATGAGTAAGCATACTGAGACATTTTTAAACACTCGCAGGAAAATATTTTTGCCATTTAAATTTTCCAGGGGATGGTTCAGAGAGGCAGTCATTTGTGTTAAGCCACATTAACATGTTTATTTAAAAAATAACTCCAAATTTGACAGGTTGTTCTGCCTTTAAAGTAAAATATTCAGAGTTCATTAAAAAAACACCGACAAAACTGAAACCTTCGAAGAGGTATATTTTAATTTCTTCCAAGCTATGCAATTTAATTCAAGCTTTTTCTTCTCATTGTCTACATTTATTCAAAAGTGGCCAAATGCAAATGCTCTGTGATTACTGGAACATCTACACTGATCCAGCACTGATTACCGCTCTGGATCTTAAATCTCAGTAATCTATTTCAAACATTGTTAAATATTAGGGATTCCTGTGATTTGTTTTGTCATCTCTCTGCTTCTAACTTTCCTGCCACTCACTGCCAAGAGATTGTGAACAAAAGCCTGCTGCTTTAATCTCAATTTGTTATACTAAAAATGCAAAATTAAAGAAAAATGAAGAAAGTTTAATATTACTAGGAAATGTGATTGATAACATTGTGTCATGTTACGAGTTTTAATATTATAAACTGAGTTTTATGTTACTCTCTTCTAATAGTGACATATTTAACATTTTAAGACTGGATATAATAATTTTATGGGGTAAAATGGTTATTATTAGATGATTATACTGTAGTACTTTGTCAAATTCTTGTATATTAAATACAAAAAAACCACAATAAAAATAAGAGAAAACTCTGCCTTCAGCTGAGTGAGAGGAGAAACCCCATCCTCGGGTCCCCTCCTGCGCTCAGTGCCATCCCGGCCGTCAGGGAGCTGAACCACGTCTTCTCCGTGGCACCAGAGGAAAACCAGGCATGATTCTTTATCTTGGTAAATAACTGAAAATCACTTGTTGCTGGCTGTAAGCCTCTATCCTAGTTGTATCCTCAGGTGTGCTCCGCCCAGACCTCATCCATCCCTTGGAATGCACTTGCCAGGCCAGCTGGAATGGGGTCTCCAAGGGCCGTTCCTGTGTGGCCAGATCAACAGGGCTGACAGCAGCGGGCCACAGGATGCTAAGCTTCTAGAAGAGTCTACTCAAGCAAAGCCAAATAAACCTGTGAAATAAGAGTAAAAGGCAGCTCAAACTGTAGTAGAACATCTACAACAGAGTAGAAGCTTCTTTGGTGGGGGAGGGGCAAAGATGTCGCATCGTCCACAAGGCAGGCAGGCCTGAGACCTAATCAGGGGACGTCCACAGATGACAGAAATAAGAAAATGTGAGAAATCGGGTCTTGTGCTCAGATACCAACAAGTGAGTTATCATATAACATCCTATCACCACTGGGTAGCTGGAAGGTGAGCGCACCCAGGATCTGGGGAGAGTCCAGCCCTTCAGACCAAACACGGAACACGCGGTGTGGGTCTGACCGCAGGCGTGGAGACCAGACAGCAGCACTGCTCAGGTGATCGCTAATAACCGCATGCCATCCTTTTCCAGCTCCTGCGCTGTGCTGGGTGCTGGGTTGAGCATTTCGAATCCATCTCCACCCATCCCCGCCGTATTTTACAGTGGGCACTGGGAGCATCCCTCCCAGATGACCTGTGACCCTCCTGCCCTCCCGCCTGCCCTTCACATGCACTGACTCGCGGTGGCCCCTGGGGCAGGAACATCTCCATGCCAACCGACTTGCTCTGCTAGACGAGGCAGGGCGAGGTCAGACGCATTTATCACTTTTTTTTTGCTGTTGTTGTCCTAACTCCCCTGAGCAACATGTTGCTTCCAGGGCGGAGGAGAAAATTAAGAAGTTGGGGATGCCAGGGATAAACACAGAACACAAACCAGCGTCCTCCTGCCCCTCGTTTCACATCAGCTTAGGATTTGGCACAAACGGGAGGGTTTGACAGGGACGCGCTCAAAGCAGCAGCTGCGTCTCGCAGTGTGGGCTCCGCTCGGTGTACTCGGACCGGCCCTGCTGGCTCCTCACCTACGCTGAGGCGAGGACAGGTGGAGGCACAAAGCCTGGGTTCCTCAACACCGGTTTGCCTGTTAGCGATCCTCCAAGACCTGCGGTCTGGACAGACAGAGGCCTTCAATCACCCTCAAATCCGCAGTCATTGTTTTCTGAATACAGTAAAAGTGAAAAACAAAAATTTAGCTTCACTTTCAAATACTAAAAATGCAACTTCATCCTAAACATCTTTGTGATTTTTCTCCTCTCTGCTCTCTTTTATTCTCAAACATAAATGTCCTATATATTGGTATTGATGTAGGTACAAATATAATCCTAGATACAGGTGTAGGTAAAAGTATAGATACAGATTTAGATTTACAGTAGACACGTGTAAATATATCTGGTTACATTTCTGTTACACGTTACAATTTAAATGTCTGTGGTCATGATAGCAAACCCAGTTTAAAAAAAAATGCAGTAGAAATATATTAACCAATAAGAACAAGACACCCAGATGTCTCCAGGAGCATTTGCGAGCTCCAAGGGGCCCAGTAACATCCTTACTTATTGTCCACCTGAAGCACCTGTAGTAAAAGCAGGCTCTGAGATGAGTAGGCATTGGATTTTGTTCTGACTCACAAAAAGTAGAAATGTAGCCCAAGGCCAAGTCTATGTGGGAAAATCTGTACCAGCAAATGCAAACACAACCCTCATTTCCGGTCCAAACAATGGATTTCGAGTGTGATTTATTATTTCAAGAATTCAAGTTCCCTGACTCAAAAGGGGTTTGTAGAGCAAAGTGGCAACAGACAATATATGGACAATGAGCTTTTGTCCACGTGACTACAGCTTAAAAGAAATCAAGGCGGCCGTGTGGGGCCCACGCCCAGACCTCATGGAGTCAGGCTCTGGAATCGAAAGGGCGGAAACACGTCCGTGACGCTGAGCTTTGTCCTGTCAGCCTCTGCCTCAGTCTCTCCTGCTTTCCCAGGGCCTGTGAGTGGTCCAGTAGCGCCCTCTACCCTCCCGGACCAATTAAAGGCTCCCTCTCGATCTGCACTGTGGGCACCACGGGGGCAGAAACCACATCTGCCTTGCCTTTGTGTCTCCATCTCTCAGTGAGTGGACGTGGGCACCTTCCCGTCACCTACGCGCCCCGACACCCCGTACCCCGCGTAAGGCTGGGCAGGTGGCAGGTGCTCACAGAGCATGCTGGCAAAAGGGATGAGAAGGTGAAGACGGTGTATGGCCTCCGCATTCATTAATAATGAATGCTATTGCCAGAAAAGTCCTATTGGTGTTTGAGATTGTTACGTGAGCCCGCCCAGGCGCCACGAGTAATGAGAGCTCTGAGACGCTCGAGAAGCCTGGAGCTGCCAGAGCTGTTGAACCCAACATACCGAGCGCGAGAGCAGCAAAGTGCTACCGTGAAAAAGTCACACCCGGGAGCCAGACAGGCCCAAGTTCAAATCTTGGCTGCGCCACTTCTTACTTGGATGATGTTTGATTAGTTAATTAGCCTCTCTGAGCCTCAGCGTGGCAATGTTAAGATTTCAGAGTCCCCAAAGTGCCGATAATAAAATCATCCTTAAGAGGTTGTTACTAGATATAAATGTGTAGAGCAAGAAAACAACAACATGTTTTAAACTAAAATAACTCATTAAAATGCCACGAGAAGCAAGAGCATGTGGGAAGAGCAGAGGACGAAAAGCCGACTTCGAACGTGGTGAGAGAACAGAGCTCAGAAGACACTGGTGATCCGGCTGCACGGTTGTTAATGTTATTATCTATAAAGCATGTTAAGCCAGTGAGACATTCCACCAAACACAGATAATAACGTGGTCTCTATTTTTACTTAACAATCACAAAGACATAAAACAAGCCTCCCAAAAGTCTGAACAACTAAGATGTTTTCATGGTGTTTTCAAGCAAAGGGAGAATTCGTGTGGCTGTTGTTACTGCTTCACATTATTTATGTTGGCAAAGTAAGTAAGTTATCACGTGCACACTCCCAAAAGCCTGGAGAAAAAGTTAGGAAAAAAGAGGAGGAGACACGTCATTGGCAATATCATTATCCCATAACTTAAAAAAAAAAAAAAAAACAGATCCTTATCAAAGTTAGAATGGCACCAAAAATGTCAAGAAATATAAAAGGTAATTATTATTCTGGAAGGCATTACTAGAAATACTAGTTAAGGGTATACTTTTAGATCAAACCCCAAGTCTGGGCCAAGATATACAAGAGGTACAACGTCAAAGGCATGTCGCACTGATGTGCTGCCCTGCATAGGACACTGTCTCTAACTGGGGACAGTCAGGTGCGGCACGCAGGACTCACCGACAGAGAGCGTGGTCTTCGTGAGGACTCTGTGTCTACACTCTGCTAGGGGTGGTCCCGTACATCCCTGCTTGTAATGCAGAGAGACAGTGGGTTTATCTTGGCTCCTGCCTCTACAGAAACTAAAGAAACATCCATCTCATAAATGAGGGCGTTTATAGGGAGCACTTTGGTTGAGTTTCAAATTGTCAAAAATTATAAAGCAGCCATTTTCTAAGTCATAGTACCACCGAGCTAATTGCAGGGACTATTTTATATTATGACATGCTCGTGGCACAATACGATGGTAGCACATGGACTTGTCAAAACAAATAAACCTTTTTTTTAATTTAATGAAATCTATTGCACAAAGAGCTAAACAAATTATGGGGTAGAGGCAAATGTCTACTACACTATCAGCATTTAATACCTGAAGAAAAACAGTGGAAACTTCCAGGAATTGACTGAAAAATTAATTGAACACAAATGAAAGGCTCTATTCCTGATGGAAGGATAGCAGAGCGCGGCCAGGGCAACACGCTCCTTCCTAACGCAGACATAGAGGGTGGCGCACGGCGGTCGGAAACACAGCGCGCCACTGGGATTGCGGACGACCCCGTGCAGACTCTCAGGAGCGATGTCGAGGCCGTGGTGTGGCTAAGAGAGGGGATGGGGAGACAGTTCCCAGGTTTTCAGAGTGGATTCGTTCATGGCCACTGAAATGCAGAAATTGGTACTTTCTTATTTTTAACCAGAGATGAGAAAATGGGTCCCAAACCAGAAAGACAAATAGACAATAACTGATGTGGCCAATAGAAACGAAGAAGGAGCCTGCTTTAGGAGGGAGTGAATGGCTGATTGGACATGAGCGAGATGGCCAGCCACAAACCCTGATCCTGTCCCCCTCACAAGGACAGCCAGAATGATGAATAAACAATTGCATCGTAATGAAAACAAGGGAGGGAGGACACCAGAGTGCGTTAGAGGAGTAATGGAAACCCTGGAGAGAAATGGACGTCCAGATTCAGGAAGCTCAGAGATCCCCAAACAGATTCAAACCAAAAAGATCAGCCCTGTGGCACATTATGGTCAAATTGTCAAAAGTCAAGGACAAAAAGAATTCTAAAAACAACAAGAGAAAAGTGTCAAGTCACATATAAGAGAATCACTCTTAGACTAACAGCAGATTTCTCCACAGAAACCTTACAGACCAAAAGAGAATGGGATAGTATATTTAAAGTGCTATAAGAGGAAAAAAAAGCCAGTTAAAAATGCTATACTATACTATAAATACTATACCCAGCAAGCTATTTTTCAGAAATGAGGATGAAATAAAGCCCTTCTCAGACAGGCAAAAACTGAAGGAATTCATCACCACTAGACCAACCTTACAAGAAATGCTCAAAGGAGTCCTATATCTGGAAGCTAAAAGACAATAATCACTATTGTGAAAACATGCAAAAGTATAAAACTGGTAAAGTAGAAACATAAAATAGAAAGAAAAGAATCAAACCTTATCACTACTGAAAACCACCCTACTTCAATGATAAACAATAAAAGAGGAACTAAACAAAAGAATCAGAAAACAAGTGATAAAATGAAAAGAATAAGTCCTCACCTACAAATAATAACTTTGAATGTAAGCAGATTAAATTCCCCCACTTAAAAGATATAGATTGGTTGAATGGATGAAACAACATCATCCAACTCCAGGCTGCCTACAGGAAACTCACATCATCTGTAAAAACACACAGAAATTGAAAGTGAACGGATGGAGAAAGATATTCCACACAAACAGAAACCAAAAGTGAATAGGTGTAGCTATACTCCGGAGATAAAACAAACTTTTAGTCAAAAATTATAAAAAGAGACAAAGAAGGTCATTACACAATAACTAAGGGATTGATTCAGCAAGAGGAAATAAAAATTTTAAACATGTATGTACCAACACTGGAGCACCCAAATGTACAAATCAGATATTATTAGATCTAAAGGGAGAGATAGATCCCAACACAATAACAGTTGGGGACTGTAAGATCCCACTCTCAGCTCAGCAAAGAAAACAGTCAATGGCATACAGAGACAACCTGCAGAATGGAAGAAAATATTTGCAAACTATTCATCTGTTAAGGGTTTAACATCCAGAATATACAAGGAACTCAAACAACTCAACAGAAAAAAAAATCTGATTTAAAAAAACGAGTGAGCTGAATAGACATCTCTCAAAAGAAGACACACAAATGTCCCACAAGCATATAAAAAAATGCTTAGCATCATTGATCGTCAGGGAAATGCAAATCAAAACCAAAATGAGATATCACCTCACCCTAGTTAGTATGGCCATTATTAAAAAGACAACAAATGCTGGCAAGGATGTGGAACAAGGGGAACTCTTCTATGCTGTCAGTGGGAATGTAAATTAGTACAGACATTATGGAAAACAGTAGGGAGCTTCCTCAAAAAAACTAAAAGTAGAACTATCATATAATCCAGCAATCCCACTACTGAATTTATATCCAAAGGAAAGAAAATCAGTATGTCAAAGAGATACCTGCACTCCCATATTTATTGCAACACTATTCACAGTAGCCAAGACATAGAATCGACCTAAGTGTTCATCAACAGATGAATGGATGAAGAAAATGTGGTATATACGCACAATGGAATATTATTTAACCATAAAAAATAACAAAATTCTGTCATTCACCACAACATTAATGAACTTGAAGGACATTGTGTTAAGTGAAATAAGGCAGGCACAGAGAGATTAACACTGCATGTTCTCGCTCATGCGTGTTAGTTAAAAAAGTTGACGTTGTAGAGCTAGAGAGTAAAATAGTTACTAGGGGTGGGGACGGGTTTGGGGAGGATGCAGAAGTTCTACAGCACTGTAGGGTGACTATAGTAAACAACAATGTATTGTACATTTTCAAATAGCTAGAAGAGCAGATTTTAAATGTTCTAAACACATAGCAATGATAAATGTTTGAGGCTATGGACATGCTAATTACTCTGATTTGATCATTACACATTGTATATTGAAACAACACACTGTACCCCAAAATTATGTAAAATTTTGATGCGTACATTTAAAATAATGAAAGCAGAAAAAAAAGACATGAGTGAAAATGTTTTGGGAGACATTTAGCATGGGTGCAGGGAAATGGGCCCTGCCATATCGGGCTGTCGTACAGCAGTTTCCTACCCAGGGTACACACCAAAGGAAGAATCGAATAATTGCACAGAGATGGGTGAAGAAAGAATCCTTATCAGAGGTTTGTTTACATAATTTTTAAACAAATAATCTATAGGCTCATCAAAACAGAATTGAATAAATAATACATTCACAAAACAAGTTTCTTTGCAACCATTAAAAATGACATTTATCGGGGCAAAAAATATGCACATAGTAAATTAAATAAAAATGTTATAAAACAGTATGCAAAATATAATCTTTTGGTGGGGTGTAGCATATTATATCCTATTATATTATATACCATATCGTATATAATAAATTATTTGGAGGCATATTTACCAAAATGTTAACACTGGGTTCTCCTCATTAGGGGACTTCAGACTGTTATTTTTTTTGCCTTACCTTTCTCTTCCAATTTTTAAAAAAATAAACATGTTTCACATTTAAGGGAAACAATTTGGAATAATAATGTGACATTAGAAGAAACAACTGACAGTAGTGCGGGGGGGAGGGGGAGGGAGGAGAAAAAGAAAAGAAGAAAGAGGAGCCCTTGGAGTCCACAACAGAGGACGCAAAACGAGGCAGCTGTCGCCGCCGCACGCAGGCTCCCTTCCCTCAACCTCTGAGTAACCGAACCATAAGACCAAGCGCTGCTCACAGCCTCCTCCTCAGCTTCCAAACACAATAAAACATAAAACCCTGTGCACCGCGGCAGCAGGAAGGCAGCAGAGGTGCCTGACTTTGGAAGCCACAGTCCAAGGATTTAATAGTTCATCATTAGCTAGAGACGCGGCACACATGATGCTCTACCCATTGATTTTTTTCCCACCAATTTATTTAAAATAATAGTGTCACTAAATCTAAAACGAGGCAAGAGGCAAGACTGCCTGGACAACAGTAAGGCACGAGGCAGGCCAGCATTCGCCAGCACTCTACGTCTTTAAAATAAACGTGGTGTGGGACGCGCGGACGGCCACACGCAGGTTTGCAGTCAGACTGCCCCTGCCGCACCAGGGTGGCGTCTGGGTGGGTGAGGCCAGAGCCAGTCCTCCCCGCCACCACCATGGCTTCACCAGCACTTGGAAATGGCAAGGTGCTTGGAGACGGGGCCCTCTCCAGCGGAAGAGATGTCCCCTCCCAAAGCTTCCAGGCAACACCTGAGGGGACGCCCGGCGGGGACAGCAGCTCCACTGCAGGGAGCTCCGTGTCCACGGTTCCCCTCTGCACACTTGTCCCCGTCAATGTCAAGGCCATGTCCCCAGCACTCCCTGTGACAGGAGTTCTGTCCTTGCCCTCGGTTCCACAGTGAAGTCAAGTCGGTCAAACCAGGCTGGATGCGGTGTCACTTTCCACACCCCAGATCCCTGGAAACGCCCACTTTTTAGTTAAATCGTTTGCATGGTGATGGGGTCGCTGCCAAAACAAACCTGTAACAGGATCGTTTTTCCAAAGGGAAGGGTCTGAGTGAACGTCACAGCGGCGCAGTTTCCTTTCCTGGGGGAACTCTTCCCCAGAGGAGCCGGACGTCCATTCTTGCCCCTGAACTCTCCCGAACAAGGTGGCACTGTCCCCCTCTTCACACGTCAGGGAGCCCTCGTGTGCGCTGGGGAGAACACGCACCACAAACCTGCGAACCAGCGCCGCTTCCCCCGAACCCTAGGCCAGAGGAATTCGCCAGGCACACCTGGCACCAAATCATCTTCACGAGGAAGAACAAATCAAGCACAGGACGCACAGGACGGGCGTCCCACCCTCCCCAAAGCGCCAGTCGTGGGGTGAGACCTTAGATACATACACGTGGCCTGTCCTCAAGAAGCATTTCCCGGCCAACCAGCCCATGGTTGGTCTAGAATGTCTCTAAAAACAATAAACAGCCTTATCAATGCCAAGCATCTCATTATAATCACTTATGTGCCTTGCAATTATGTTGATAAGAAAATATTTCAGTGACATTCTAAGTTCATCACAACAGTTCCTGAAATGAGTTCATTATTTTTTCCTCCTCTACCATCTTACAACAGAAGCCTAAAGTAGTCATTTCCTAAAGTAGTATTAATACTACTATAAAAGAACAGTCTGGAAATCCCCAATGACAACTGTCTTCCAAGAAACCATTTAAAAATTACATAACTGATTTAAAGTGGCTGCTAAATTCTTTCTATTAATAGTACCAATTTAAATTCTGGTTCTTCATCAGACATTCCAGGAAGGGGCTCATTATTTTGGTTAATTACAAACCCAGTGGGTGCCCAGCAAAGGGCCTGACTTCTATGGGGGTCCCTGAGGTGCCAGGGCAGCTGTGCGGTGGACAGTCTGTGGTGTCTGGTGCCGCACGGTGCACCTGCAACCTGCATCCACCCACTGCTCCGCGCAAACTCCGCCCTCTCACGTCAGTAAAGAGGGGCCCATGCACAGCACAGGGGCCTCACCTGGGCTCAGGTTTGCCTTGATCTCACGTCAGCATTTATTTGTTCCTGGCAGCTCCATGACTGAATCTGTAACTAGCTATGTTTCCTGTATTCCTACAGGAGCATCATCACCTATTTATACTCTGACTTCTTTTCTATCTACATTTTTTTCTTAGAGAGTGCACACATTTTCCTGGCTCCAGCCATGAGTCTAATCACATAGGAATCTTTACTTTCAATCTCCTCCTCCATAAATCTTCCCGTCTATGTTTCCAGTTAATTTTAGGACAGAGTCATTTACATGTGAGGGTAGTGTAGTGATGAGGATGATGGTGAAAATGATGGTGACGGTAACGATGATGATGGTGATGTTATTGGTGATGGTGATGATGGTGATGGTGAGGATGATGATGGTGATGATGGTGATGGTAATGGTGATGGTGATAATAGTGATGGTGATGATGATGATGATGATGATGGTGATGTTATTGGTGATGGTGATGATGATGATGATGATGGTGACGGTAACGATGATGATGGTGATGTTATTGGTGATGGTGATGATGGTGATGGTAATGATGATGATGATGATGGTGATGTTATTGGTGATGGTGATGATGGTGATGGTAATGATGATGATGATGATGATGGTGATGGTAACGATGATGATGGTGATGTTAATGGTGATGGTGATGATGGTGATGGTAATGATGATGATGATGATGATGATGGTGACGGTGAGGATGATGATGGTGATGTTATTGGTGATGGTGATAATAGTGATGGTGATGATGGTGATGATGATGATGGTGATGACAATGATAATGATGGTTTCCTCAGACCCTCCGCCTTGTCCTGGGCAGCACCCCCATCACAGGAGAACATGAGCATTCACGAGATAATTTAGAGAGAGCTGGAAAAGGCCAAACCTACCCTAATAAACCTGCAAACCCCAGGAAAGATGAAGACACTACTACTGAGCCCCAAGTCTGATCAAAACACGTGAACTGAGCATATGTCACAGTGACTTAAGGTTTTTAGAAGACGAGGCTGATGCCTCGGGCATTGCAAAGATAAAATCCTGCACGAAAAGTGAAGAAATCATAGAAATTCAGAACAGAACCAACCAAATAGACACAGAGCTCTCAATACGAGAATCCTCATGTATTTCAGAGGGAAGATTTAGTGGCATTTAGCTATTCTTATTTTGCTCCTAATTTGCTGTGTGATTTCTTTTACGTTACAAATTTCCACTGATAGGCACACACGGGCTTTCCCCGGAAGCCTCCTCTGTCCCTGGGCTTGGCCAAGTGTGCTCCCTGTCCTCCCAGCGTCCTGTGCACACTTGTGTTGTCGCGCCCAACACGTTATTTGTGGTAGACCGACTCAACCCAAATCCTCAGCCTTCCCTGTACTCACATTGTTTGTGATGTAACTTGAGGCCCCTCCTGTTAAGAAGTGGAGTCTATTTCCCACCCTCTGATCCGGCCTGGCCTTGCGGATTGCTCCGGCCAGCAGCCGTGGGCGGAACCTCCGCCAGCCTGACCTTGCACATGTCCACTCTCTGTCGGCTTCTCTGCTCACCACTGTGGTGCAGCCTGGCCTGCTGGACAGTGAGACCCGAAAGCCAGCAGGGGTCCCAGCAGAGCCCCCAGACTCGGCCAAGATCAGCAAAGCCGACTGCAGCTGCCCCCAGCCCAGCTCAGGTCAGCAAACCACTCACCAACACGTAGACCCAGGAGCAAATAAATGTCCATGGTCACTGCTGGGTGCCCCACGGCGTGTGGATATTTGTTCTGTAGATAAAGGGATAAAGCAATGACCAAGACAGCCTCTGCCTTCAGGGCATTTATATGCTGGTGTGGGGGACAAGTAATAAAACACGCATTCATGAGCGACACATAGTGATGACGGCTACAAAGGAAAACAGTGGGCAAGTAAACAGAGGACGGCAGAGCTTTCCCTCCGGACGGTCAGGGGCCGCCCCCTGGGAGGGGTGAGCTGAGCCCTGGGTGGCAGGAGGGAACAAGCCCAGCAAGGGTCCAATAGCATCACAGGAAGACGAGCGCTTTGTCAAGGACGGTGTTTGATTTACCACACACGTGGCCTACTTCCCAGGACATAGATGACACTGGGTATTTTTTGACCAAAATATGGAAAAACATAGGGTTGATATGGGGCTTCTGCAGTGTTTCCAAATAATGGCCAAAAATGAGAGATGTGAGTCTTGCCCCAAACCAAAAATATTTCTAGCTTTAGTTAAGTTAGTTAGGTGGGCTAACTGTCAAACTTTCATCTAGAAAAACACTTAAAATCTAGGGGTACCTTATAGGTTAATCCACCTACATTCGACTCATCAAGAGCTGTTTTCTGGAATCTCTCCATTATTTTTATTATTTAAAAAGGTGAAGAAAATCCACAGTCCTGGAGTCATTCATGGAGACTAGGGGCCCTCAAGTCTGCTCAGCACCCGGGTGACACGGAGCAGGAGCAGACTCAGGGCTGCATCCGCCCCCTGACCCTTCCCCACACGTCCCGGGACCCTGGCTGGGGAACGTCAGCTGTCCTTCCTGCCTGGCCCCAGCTGAGTGTGCACTGCCCTGGGTCACCACACACCCACCGTTGGCCTGGCAAGAAAAAGGGTGAGTGGTGACCCCCACAGTCCCCTCCCAGGAGCTGAGAACTGGGACATGGACACGCTTGGCTGGAGGATCCCAGCCTGGGCTGAGGTCACATGGATGCGGGTTGGTGCAGCCACATGCAAGCAGACAGGTGAGCAGGGATATTTCACCTGGAGAGAAGGCACAGGGGACAGATGCCATGAGCTGTGGGGACAGGGGACAGATGCCACGAACCATGGGGACTCGAGCTGGGGCCGTGGACTGCCCAGAGCCCTGCCTGGCTCCTGAGGCCGCGGGGCTGTTACTGAAACCTCAGCACTTGTCCTCGAGGCTACATCAGAAGAACGAGAACACGTGGTTTGAGGACAAGGAAAGAGAAGTTTAGTACTTTGCCAGCAAAGGAGGAGGATGGAGACTCCTGTCTGAAATGCCATCATCCTAATAACAAGCAGAATGCGGAGCTTTTGAAGGATAGCTCTCAGCTCCAGGCAGTTGCTGTTCAGCTGCAGTTGACCCCGATCATCCCACCTCGCTGAAGACAGTCCCCTGACCTCCACCGTGACCTCCCTCCCCAGGTCCAGCCGAGCCACCTCCGGAACCACAAAGAACAAAAGACTCACCCTGCCACTCCCAACCACTGGCCTGAGACAGGGACGCAGTTTTTAGTTCTCGAAAAGGAGTGGAGGATGTTTTAAAGAGATAGAAAATATTTTTGCTGTTTTTTCAGGCTGTTCTCCCTGTCACGTGTTCCCCACTGTCAGTATTTCCCATCCACACCCACGGGAGGAGGGCTGGCTACTCTGTTTTGGGGTTCCCGCACGGGGCTCCCCTGCATGCCTCTGCCGGGCTGCCCCAGCCTGAGTCTTAATTCTGAAATAAAACCCCGTTTGCGCTGGGTCGGCCCGAGGAGCCCTGGAGCACACAGCTCAGGATGCCTGTGTCCCTTTCCGCTGCCACGTGGGGCCTGCTCAGCTCAGAGTCAGACTCTCTCCTTTTCCCTCCTTTAAAACCCGCCCTTAACTCGCACGTTCCGGGGGAACATTCTCTGTGGCTCATTCTCCTCCCTGCCCCCCTCGAGCCACGCTGCCCCTGCGCTCAGCTGGGTGCTGGCCAGGCTCCCTGGTGGCCTCACTCACAGGCCCCCTGTCCCCTGCGCCCGGAGCCCGTCCCTCCTCCTCCAGGCTCCTCCCGAGACACTCTCGGTCCTGGGCTGAACTGGGTGGGGGCAGAGGTTGAACCCCCACAGAATGTGACTGTGTTTGGGGTTAGGGTCTTTTAGGAGGGAGTTGAGGTTAAGTGAGACCACAAAGGTGGGGACCCGACAGCATACGCCTGGCGTCCTGACCAGAAGAGATGAGGACGCAAACACGGGCACACAGGTAGGAGAAGCTCCCCACGCCAAGGAGGGGCCCCCCAGCCCCTCAACCTTCAGGAAATAGATGTGTCCCAGCCAGTGGTGGCGTGAGCACGCTGGTACACTCCTGCTGCTTACGGAGAAGGAAAATTTATTCCCCCAACGGGAAAGTCTGTGTCCCCAGACACTTGTCCCCATCGGCCCCCAAGCTCCCCCGTCAGCCGCCGCCCACCCACGCTCCTGGCTCCTGAGCCCACACGCCTGCCTCTCCCACCCAGCTCGGCCACCCCTCCTCACGCTGCAGTGTCTGCGCGAAGGACTGCAGGGCCACTTCCAGTCCTCCCCGCCCGTCACTCCACGCCTCCCTCAGCTCATTCCAGCGCCTGCTCCCTCTCCTGGGCGTCCCCACCCGCAAGCCGGGAGGGGCTGCGGGATCGCTGGTCTTCCACCTCCACCGGGTGCAGACCCGTCGCGTAGCTGCCCGAGATCCTTCCTCGGACATCCAAGAATCCCAGGTCCCACCCCAGCTCAAACACATTCTCCTCCCAGTTGAGTAGGTGGCACTGTCGCATACACCGTGACACCCAGGCCCCAGGACCCTGAATTTTAGAGGCTTCACGCCTGGCACCGCTCAGCCCAGAAGCGTCTCTCCTTCCTGCGGCTCCCGGCCCTGCCCAGCCTGCCGCCAGAGCCTGGGGACAAGGCCATTCGTCTCCTCCACCAACACACACCCCGTGGGTAGGAGAACCCAATGCTAGAACCCATTCTGCCGACAGCAAACAGCAAGTCTGTCTTTGACAAACACAAATCAGATTACGCCACCCACCGAGCAGCACACCTTAGAGGGGGCTCCCCTGCCCTCAGAGTGAGCCCCTCACCCCTGCTCCCCGCCCCTCCTGCTGGCTGTGCGGAGCCCACCCAGGGCCTCCCCGCAAGCCCTCTGTCCTCCCCCAGTGCCCGGAACCAAGCGAGACTCGCAGCAGGTGCACGGCAAGATGGGCAGAGTGGAGCAGTGAGGGCCTGGTCACCCCTGGCCAAGCACCATGTGCCCCGAGGGTCTGTCCTAGCACCTGCCCCTGGGAAGCCCCCTCAGCACCCAGGTGCTCAGTATGCGCTCACTGGAAAAACGATGAAGTGGATGAATGTGCAGTCGGGTTACTTTATATTCATGTGTGACCTCCATCTACCATCTAGTGGCGGGAGCGGGCAACGTCAGGACCAGCTTTCTGGAGGGAAGGAGGGACGCAGCGCAAGGACGCAGGAGCATCAGCCTGGCGGAGGGGCCGTGGACTGCTGGTTTCAGTCACGTCCCTCCTGTCGCAGAGCGGAAGTCCTGAGAAGCCCACTGCACAGCACGGCCAACTCCAGAAAGTTCTGGGGGAGGTGAAATGTGAAGCAAAGTGGAAGAGACCCCACCGCACCCCGAGAGCCGCACGCGCCAACCTGCACACCCAGGACGTGCGGGACACTGCCAGGGAGAGTCGCCCTAGGCTTTGCTTCCAGCTGTGCTGGGGACCAGCCACACAGGAGCTTTGAGGGACGAATACAGGGACGTTGTGGTCGGCACCTCCTTAGTAAACACAGAGATGATCCGGGGAACGTTCAAATAAATTGAGGAGAGTGCTGCAAAACTGAGGGGGAAGGTGGAGAGAAGGCAACAGAAATGGAAAGATGCTCAGTATGTAAAACCTGAAACACAAACACAACATTGATCACATAACAGTAACACAGAAATATCATAAAACTAAAGACAGTCACCGAGTACCCGGGAAGTGCGATCTCAGACCATCTGCAGGACAAAGTATTCTGAACGACGTGGTCTCTAAAGGGTTTTCAACCTTGAAGTTTCGTAACTCTCTGATTTTAAAATTAACTTACGGCAAATCCCTATCAAAAACCTGATTGTATATTTTTAACAAGTGTGTGGCTTTTAAACATTTCTTTGAATAATTGTTTATTTCAACTGGGGCTCCTCCAGCCGGAAGAGTGGCCATCCTGGATCAAAGGTGGTGTGGCTGACGGGCATGTGAGCCTGTGCCCAGACGTGCAGAAACCCAGCAGGACCTGGACAGCGAGAGGACCGTTAGGACTGGGCCTGAGACAGCTGGGGCCGGGGGCCTTCCCGGCACAGGGCGGCCAGGCCCCACGCAGAGCCGGCCACAGCTGCATCAACGGGCCCTGCAACAGACGCCCATGATAGACGCGCCCCAGCAGGCATCCTCCTGGCAGGGCTAGAGGACTTAAAACTACGCATCTAAACACGTCCACTGGTTTTTATTAAGTAATTCCTGTCCTTGGAGAGTATAATCAGCTCTTTTTAAATAGTAGTTAAAGAATAATAAAATACAATTATATTTCATTAAGAGTGTCATCAGCTTGCTTTTTTAGCCTACCTGAAACCTACGGCTTTGTGGATATGAGAAGGAATCCACCTATATTTTGCTGGTCAAAAAAATTCATTGAACAAGGAAAAAAAATGACTTAATTTTATGTGTCATATGTAACAGAAATTTCCAGATTCATAAATGTAATACTGTTTTTTTTTAAAGGCGGGTTGTGTGTAGAGATCATGCTATTTAATGACAATTTTACGGGGACTTGAAAAAACCATTGTAACTCAAGTAAACTTCTTGAAAGTAATCCTGACTTACATTTATGTATCATATTAAAGTTTACAAAATGCAGCCCATAGTATCATTTGGCACAATACCAGGAGGGCTATGGGATCAAGGTGGTCATTCCCATTGTACAGCTGTGGAAACTGAGGCAGGCACTGGTCGTCACGTGTTCATGTAAGAAACACACACTGGGGCCTTACCCCGGAGGTGGCTTGCAAGCAACCCACGCAAACAAAATGCAACGTGTCTGCCCGCAAGCAACTCAGGGCTCAGCCCGGTGGGAGGCGGCACAGAGGGTTTGTGTTTGTAGATTCAGGTGTTGTGGTGAGTGCAATGAAACACGGGGACACCCAGAACGCTGGGAGATTATGGAGCAGAGTATGAGACAGGAGACAGAAGGCAGGGCAGGGCTGGCAACGGCTTCCTGGGGCTGGTCTCCTCGGCTGGAGTCGTGGAGCAGGGCAGGCGGGGACAGGGGGCACAGGCGGGGACAGTGGGCGCAGGCGGGGACAGTGGGCGCAGGCGGGGACAGGGGGCGCAGGCGGGGACAGTGGGCGCAGGCGGGGACAGTGGGCGCAGGCGGGGACAGGGGGTGCAGGCGGGGACAGGGGGTGCAGGTGGGGACAGTGGGCACAGGCAAGGCACCGTTAGACGCAACTCCTTTGGGACAGAGGGTGGAAGCCCAACCACGGAGATTTGCATGACACGGGGAGGAATTCAGGATTTTTCTAAAGGTAATAGAAAATTACTGAACAATTTTGATCAAGGGAGTGGAATGATCTAACATACGTTCCAGAAAATTCCTGTGGTAGCAATCCGGAGGGAGTAAGTGCAAGGGTGTGTGGTCCAAGGCAGAATGACCTAAGTGGTCATCCCCCAGGGTCAACAATGAGAAAAGGAACCAAGGCAGCGGACACATGAGAATGCAACATTCCTGCTACTTTATGTCTATACGTATGGATGTATCTCTCAATGTGGACGGATGAGAAGGCAACATTCCTGTTTATAAGTATCTCTCAATGTGGACGGATGAGAACACAATATTCCTGTTATAACTACACATATATATGTATCTCTCAACGTGGACACAGGAGAATGTAACATTTGTTATGTTTATACCTATAAGTACATATGTATCTCTCAACCTGGACGCAGGCAAATGCAACATTCCTGTTACATTTATGTCTACACATACGTATGTATATCTCAGTCACTTGGAGATGCACACTGAATTATTTACAGTTGAAATGTCACCATGTCTGGGAATCACTTTAAAATATTCCCAAAGAATGACAGCAACACTGCAAACAGTAAAAACAAAACTTGGCAACATATTGTAGCTGTTGACTCTGGATGATAAAGACTACACAGGGTGTGTATACATAATTTCCCATGGCAAAGTATAGAATAAAATGTAGCATAAAAGGAAAAAGATAATCATACTTAACAGTGGGGGCCTTGATAACCTCGACAAGCATCTGCACCCCTCCTGCCTCCCAGGGTCACTATGACAACCTGTGGGACGATGGAGGTGTCCGTGCTTTGGAAGGTGGTGACGTGTTGCACAGAGGCCCCACATCCAGCCAGCACAACCAAGCGAGGGTGCAGAGCGCAGAGCGGGAGGTCTCCGGCCCCACACCTGCGCCCCACACCTGTGCCCCAGCAGTGTCTCTGCAGGTCATGGGCTGCGTCCCCCTGGGTAAGTCACCCTCCTCTGATCATCACTTCTTCCATCTGCAAAGTGGAGCTCATGATGCCTACGTTGAAGAGTGCTGTGAGGCTTGAATGAGGTAAAATACATGAAAACAAGTATTTTAGCTCATTCGAAGGCACACAGGTAACCGTTTTAAATACTAGCTGTCATGCTGAGTTTCTCTCTCTCAAGACTTAAAGCTGAATCACCTGCAGCTAGACTAGGACAGTCACCGTTCAAGCTGCGCATCTGACACACGTCCTCCCGATCACAGCCTTCGTCAGCCCGTCCTGAGCCGTCTCACCTTTTCTCTGCCTCGTGCTCGAGGTTCCCGCTGACCACTGTGTCGTAGCCCTGGGTTTTTCTCTAGTTCCTTGCGTTCTCAGAACAGACACACATCACAACACAGAAGCGGGCACACGGTCAGCTCTGTCGCTGGTGCTGCTTTTCCCGCAGCGCCCGTCCGCTGATGGACGAGCGCTGATCTTGGTGCCTGGAGCCTCACTCTGAGTTAATGTCATCCGAAGTAACTGACAATGATCCCAGTCCCTTTCCCCTGTCAGATGTGACAATTCAAAGTATGTTCTAAATGTACTATGGGTTATTTCCAAAGATACATTTGCTTGGGCTTTTCCTCACTAAAATTCACATGTCACTTTTCTCTCCTACCTTAAGGTCTTCTTACAGACCATCAACCAAGGTGTGTGTCACACACAGTCACCCCAGCCATTTTATCAGATCCTTCCAAAAGTTCCAGGTGGGAACCACCTGGTCCTGGCGCCACCTGGTGACCCGGCTAGACCCCTGACCTCTCTCCAAATCGACTCCCCTCGTCTCCCACCCACATCCTCGCAGCCTGTGTCCCTCTGAATCAGAACCCATCCTTGCAGGGCAGCATTCTGCCCCCACTGTGACGGGCCCAAAAGGCAGGTTCCACCTTGATCATCTTTCTATGCCAGCACCGACCACAGCAGGTGCTTGACCACGTGGCAAGCAGTTTATTAAGTGAATTTATGACATCAAAAAATGTCCATACAATTTCTGTAATTTTAAAGAAGACTGAAATCTTTTGATCAGGTGAGACTTGCATGTTTACCTAATCTACCTCTGAGCAAGGGCTCTGACATCGCATCCCTCAAAAACAAACATCGAGCTTCTGCTTGGAAGCAGGGTCAGGGAGTTCGCCACTTCAAAGGGCAAACGGTCTTGTTGTGTGTCCTGATCCACAGGGGATTCTTCACGTGAGCCAACACTGGATGGCCAACACTCCATCCGCCACCCACGGCTCTGCAGCACCGAACACCCACGCCAGGCCCCGGAGTGCTCCACAACTGCCCCCCGACTTGTGTCAAGTTTTTCCTCCAGTGAAACCCTCTTCCTACCCCAGTGTCCCTGTCCTGGCGACACCATCATCCACACCAGTCCTCAAAAGTAGTTCCATGAGTGCAAGAGCCCAGCCTCCCACTGGCGAGGCACGAGCGGGAACGTTCCCTGTGACCCGAACACGGCTCTTCCACAGACAAGGCTGGGCACAGAGAAGGCGAGACTGAGTCCCCTGCTCTTTCAAAGATGAAACTGTTGGAAACAAAGTTAAGAATTTACTCTGGGATACTCTTAGCAGATCAAACGGCCCATTTGTGTGGCCTTGGAATTGGAATCTTCCCATCTTCCTCAGTTGAATAAAGAAAAGGAGGGATCCTTTGCGATGGTCGGCGTGTTTATGTTCCCCAAATTCCGTATGTTGAAACCCATGGGGTGCTATGGAGACGTGGGTCTTGGGCAGGTGATTCATGAACAGGACTGGTGCCCAGAGACCCGAGGGGGCTCGTCGGCCCCTTCGAGCTGGTGAGGACCCCACAAGAAGGTGCCGTCTATGAAGCAGAGCCCTCACCAGACACCAAACCTGCTGGTACTCTGATCTTGGACTTCTCACCCCCAGATCTGTGAGCAATGAGTAAGCTGTTTAAAGATTACCCAGTCTAAGGTATTCTGTTGCAGCAGCCTGCAAGGACTAAGATGGCATCCTCACTGTAATCTTCATTTCACTAAATTTCCTCTTCATAAAGGAACTCAGACGGCAGTGTGTGTGTCCATCCCATGCTCCCCGGTTCCTAGAGAATTTCTATAACTCCCCTTCCCTTGAAGCTACCCTATGCCTTCATGCTTCAGCTGACAGGAAACCAGACAGCCCAAGAACTTGTCAACTCTGGCAGAGACCAGGGCATCTCACATTTTCTTTCAGTAATTTTACTAATTCCTTGAGTAATACTCACCTTTTAAAAAGGGAAGACGGAGAACATTAACAGCACAGATTAGGAATCCACTACTGTTGTTTCCCAACAGCACAACGGAGGGGAAATAAAGGTTCTGTCATAAATGTGCCGACTTGTTTTGTATTATACAGTTGTATGTGTGTGTATGTGTGTGCACGTGCGTGTGTGCGTGTGTAGCATGATGCTCAGCTTCTGTGCCCAGCATCACACAGGGAACGTTACAGACACAGTAACCACTGTCTTCCACCAGATCCCCAGGAGCCGAGGAGGCCCTCCAGAGCAGCGCGCAGTAGGGCCTCCAGAGCAGCGCGCAGTAGGGCCTCCAGAGCAGCACGCAGTAGGACCTCCAGAGCAGCACGCAGTAGGGCCTCCAGAGCAGCGCGCAGTAGGGCCTCGTGTCCTCACTGCCGGGTGAGCAGGAGGGGCTGGGTAGGATGAAACCGAAACGCTGCTCCGTGGAGGGAGGAGCAGGGCTGCAGAACACCGGGACCGGGCAAGTGTCTGGGTGGGAACACAGGAATATCAGCACGCCCACGCGTTACCTGGGGGCATTCCCCCCAGCAGGTGACAGACACAGATCTGGGCCAGGGGTTTTGTTTTGTCATATTACAAGTGCTATCAGCTTTTCAGTTAAACGCCAGCTACCAGTTAAAGAACCCGGTGTTGCCACTTTCTTACGGAGGATGCGTGCCCTTCTCATACGAAGCAGACAGCCGAGAAGGAAGAGGTTCTCAAGTGCGTCCCGAACCTGAGTTCGACGAGGTCTGTGCTGCCGTCTGCATGACCCATAAGCCTTCCAGAAAATCCTTCAAAACAGCATTTCCATCCCAGAGTAGATGGGGACGAACTCAGGGCTCTGTGGTCACAGCAGGGGTTGGGGTCGGGCTCGGGTGGGGCTGAACAACTCCCAGCGATGCTCATACCTGTGTTTTCTGCCCCACACATTCTGAAAGCCACCTTCAAGTACTTACCTAGTCCCTTCTTTTTTTCTGCCAACAGAGACACAGTTACTTCTTTTAACTTTAAAACACATTTTATCTTTTCAAACTAAAACCATTATTACATCTGATGGTCCTAAAAGCTAGTTTCTGCTGTCTTATCAGCAACCCACAGTGCTAGCCCCACTCTGTCCCCCAATTTCTGATGCAATGACATCATCCACGTGTGGCGGATTCAGATCGAGAAGGGCTGTCGAACGATGCAGGCCACCCTCTGAAGCTAGGGAAAAATGTCTTACAAATCTCAAGAACTCCAAGATGTTTTTATTTATTTCAAATTCCAATAGAATATGTTTTATCTAAATATTTTTTAATCACACAACTAAAACATTGAATTACTTTTTCAGAAATAGAGTTAAATACATCAATCTAGTTACAAATTCTAATATAAAGAGTACAAAATATAACGTTATAAATTGTATTTTAAAAAAGGAAATACAAATTCTATGGTCTTTTGCATTTTACTGCCTCAAAGTGTAATTAGCAAAGCTGATGAAGAATGAACATTTTCCCCTGGGTGGTGCCACCGGGTCACCTTCCACAGGCACCTTACAGGGCTCCGGAGGGCACTTGACTGTGGCAAAGCCTCGTGGTCACTTGCAGTTCTGGCCTGTGACTTTTTTTTTTCTTTTTTTGCTCAATGAACAACATGTTCTTCAGTTAGAACCTACCAAAGTTAAAAGCAGTAAAGTAACACATGCAGCTTCAGACACTCTGAAGTGGGAAAGTAAAGCTATACGAATGCTGTCTTTCCTTGCTTTCTCTGCAGTGCTGAAACCTCCCAAAACTTGTGGGGCCAGGGGCGGGGGTGGGGGGGGTTGCTTGTCTGTCTTGTCTTAAAGGAATGTTAGTAGAGTTTCCGGCCACGAAAATGCACCAGGTCCTGTCTGCCACGCGCGGACCAGCTGTCCGTGGTCCGGAAGACCCTCCCATCCATCCACAACCTCCACTCCACCTCTCCGTGGAAGGACCACAGAGCGACCAGAGCCACCACCCCGGAGAGGCCACAGAGAGATGAAACTTGCCCTTGCTCTGCTCAATGCTGCACCTACAGGAGCATCAGGCTACTGAATCCCCGTGCACCTGTCCCTTTACAGAGGAGCTCAGACCATCTCTCAGCAACCTGTGCGGGGTGGCCAAGTGCGAAGCTGCGTCTTGGCGGGCTGGGACAGTCCCTTGCAAAACCCACGCTCCTGCATCTCACGGAGGGACTGCACGCTAACTCCCAACTGCTGCTTCCTGGAGCGCCTTGTTTTCAGGAAACCAGTGTCTTTCTTGGTTTAAAAAATAAGTAAATGTTTTTTAAGGGGTAACCTCCTAAAACATCTAATACTTTTCAGAACCAAAAAGACAAAATTCACTAGGCTTGAAAATTTGTATTGTGTTGACAAAGAGGAGATTTGTCACCTAGGATTACAATAATAGACTTTGCAGGGAGCAGGGGAACATGTGGACGGGTACAGTGCACGACTTCCCAGAGAAGACACTTACTATCCCGTTTTTCAGGGAATTTAAATGTTCATTCTTCAAATTAAGGAGTACAAGTGAATAACCTGAAAGAGTTTTAGAAGCTCATCATTCGTGTGTTATCTGGATTCACGAACGAAGAAGAGGCGTGAGCAGGGAGGAGGGAGCGTGAGGCAGAGGCGCGGCCAGACCGGGCGCGAGCGGGCAGTGAGCGCAGAGCAGGGGAGAGACTCGGAGAAGCTGCAGTGTAGACAACCAAACCCTTTATTGTCTAAGTTACATCAGACGCAACACTGTAAAAATCCTGTTAGGAACAAGGAAACGCAGACTGTAGAGGTAGTAGAGCGTCTGTAACAGTCAGAGGGCGACGTACAGAAGTGGATCATGCGGGAATTATCATTCGAAAAAAGCAAATCAAAACATATTGGCTAAATAAATAAGAAAACACAAATCATATTAAATACTATGGTCAAACTGACACAAACGAATTAACAAACCAATACAATACTGATGATCAGTGAAAGAAAGGACCCAGGTCTCCGGCCGGCGCACAGCAGGTCTCGGAGGGTGGCCTTCTCGGAGGGTCCCCGAGTCTGACTAAGTGGAAACCCCGTCTCTGCACTCTGCGCAGCAGCCGTCACGTCAGCTGACCGTCCGCCGCCGCCGCAGTCCTGGAGGCCAGGCGTGGCCGCACGCTGCCAGCGGGACCGGTCACGCCGTCCCTCCACCCCAGACTCGCTGGGAGGAGACTGGCCGGCCAGAAAGACGCTGCCAGCTGCCAGGGCCAGCGCGCCTCCCCGCGTCAGCAACAGTAAAAATGTAGACTACGCCTCTGTGTCACTTTGGGTACAGAAAGTCTCTTTAATAACTAAAACACAGAGAAACAGACAGGACCGAACCACGAGTCCCCGCACATTCCTCACTGCCACCACTTGCTTTCAGCCAAGAAAATAAAAGCCAGGAAATGCAGAAATTATCACTTTGGGAAAAGCACTGAAATGATCCCAAATAAATGAACAGAAAGATACTTTGATTTCTTAGGTGGACAGAGGAATGTGTCTCTGCAACTTTGCTCAAAGTAACTTTACAGAACAGCCCATACAGTCACGTAATAGTATCTGCACCGGATACTCCCAGTTATACCAACAGGACAGGTCATTCTCGTACATACCTGGTGTAAGAATATCAGGAAAAAAGTAAGTAAAAAAAAAATAATATATATATGTATAAGCTAGCCAGTTACATTGCATTGTTTGCAAGTGTTGCAAAGTAACCTGAACCGTCAAGTAATTTAACTCAGTAACAAGTAGAATCCAGAACCAAACATTAACTAATAACAATAACAACAACAACAATAATAATAATATAATAATTAGAACAAGGAAACCACACGTCAGGGTTTGTGTGTGTGTGTGTGTGTGTGTGTTTAAACAAGTCTCGTATCAGAAGCCCATTTTCTACAAAAACTGCACTAATCCATTACTGTATCAAGTAAACTGTCGTTCTCACCAGCATTAAAGGTTAGGATAATTTCTGTGCGTGTAAAATTATTGCTTTTTCTGAAAAATATATTTAGCATGCTCGTTTTACTCCACTTCCTGCCTTTACAAAATTTCACAATTAAAAAAAACCTAGTAAAGCTTTTGCAAAAACTTTCACAGAACATTTTCATTCAAGGCAGCAGTAACTTTTGATAATGCATAAAATCATATGTGCAAAAGTCTGAAACTCTCAGAAATATCACCGTCACACACGGTGTCACGGCAACAGGAAAAGAAAATATTTATATCTGTGGAATACAATTTAAACTGCGTACACTGCGTGGTTGAAGATCCTCTGTTATGGGCCTAACCCCCACCACAAAGACTTGCATCTGCGTTACTAAGGAAGAGGTATATAACGCCGCCCCACCCACAGGCCTGGGGACCCCCACCCTCCGTGAACGAAGCTACCCGTCCTGTGGAGGTCACCAGGCCCAACGAGAAAAGACACCTACTTGCTCGGGAGTACAGGGGGAGAGATGGGGGAGAAGACAGAAGCTTCCAGAGCATCAGTACCCCGGTGATCTAGGGCCCCCCGATCTGCTCAGGGATTCTTCTGCCATCGCTAAAACGGGTCCGAATCAGGAGGACTCGGTGGCTGAGTGATGTGTTAAGACACGTCGTCCTCCCTTGCGAGCAGTTTGCAGAAGGTAGCCCTGTTACAAAAAGGTCCTGAGAATACAGAGCCGCCTGCTTTTCTTAGTGTTAACTAGCTCTCTTTTCCAAAGCAGAGTGCACGCATCCCCACAGACGTGTCTCCGTTGCCGGACCCCTCGGGACACGTGGTGGGGACACGGAGCGAGCACGGGACGTGCAGGCGGCCCCGGAGGGTAATGCCACGGAGCCGGGGGATGGCTGGGGTCTTGCCGCCGGCTCCCACGCCACCAGGCCTGATTTCCACAGCACCTGAACGCCACCTCCTTTCTCTCTTTTATTCACTATTTTAAATACCCACTAAGACAAGGAGAGGCAGTAGTATTAATACTTTATCAACCTCAAGCCACCGCCGTCTGCTCGGACATCATCTCCACAGTCCCAGCGCGTCGGGGGCTCCTGCCACAGTGCTTACCTGCTCCACTGTCCAACACACACGAGTATCTTTTTCCAGTGTCTCAAACTCGTCTCGAATAAGACAGATGGCTGGCGTCCCTACAGTGTGCCAGAGCCACTGCTTAGCATAAGAAAATACAGGACTATGGTCGGTGAGCACACATACGTGTACACAGTATCTACATGTAACTCTAGAGGATAGCATCTTCATTTAATCTTAAATGTCTAACAAGGAGAGGCCTCTCCCCGCAGTCTCTACTCCAGCACAGCGGCTCCAGGGTTTGAGGTGTCTGGTCGGGACTCCCCCGGCTGTTCTTCCACGGCGCTCGCGGTCACTAGCGGGAGGCTGCCGGGACATCTCGGAGGTGTCCGGGGGCGTCGGAAGTATGTCTTTAGGTTCCCTTTCCGAGAGGCACTGTGTGGACGGTACCTGTGTTAGAATGGTCTCTCCCCTGGGTGAGAAAAAGGAAACAACAGAAAAGCTCATTTCTGTCTTTTGGTTTCTAAATGCATTTTTTCCTATTAATTTTCTAATCGACACCCAAGAACACAAACAGTGACCTTCACGGAGCGAACTCGCCAAGGAGGCAAGGATCCCCCGACTTTAGCTGTAACTCGTTTTATACGCCATGAAGTTGTTTACGTTTGCCTCGGTGCCTCACAGACAGGCAGCTTTAAGAAATCATCTCCGGTGATTTAAGAAGGGATCACCGGACTTCTCTGTTCCACGTGCAGGAACGAACGGCACATCACGGTGTCTGAACCAGCTCGGGGGAAAAGGGTAAAAGATGGCAGGATGGGATGAGGGAGGGATTCCAAAAAGCAACATTCTCTAGTACAAAACAGATTTGCAAGTGAATGATAGTTCCAAAACAAGGCTGGATTTGGGGCCACACAGACAAAAAGACAAGCGCAGCTCTCAGGTCAGAACTTGGGAGCACTTTCACCAATTTCCGTAAATAATGACCACGCTGGCAAAGGAGAGGGACTATTCTGAAGTCAAGTGAACTGCAAGATAAAAACGGGATGCATATGAGCCGGCAGCCTTCAGAGGATGCTCTGCAATGGCACTGGAAGCATCGCCGTCTGGACGATGGCGTTTACAATCTGAGCACAAGAACAACACGGCAAGATTAATCTCACTTAACTGCATTAACCTTCAGCTACAGTCTTGACGAAGTGAAACCAACTGCTGGAAATTAACATGCATAAACCACAGGACTCGTGTAAAATTCTAACTGGTTTCCAGCTATGCCTACAGGAGCCCTGGAAATAATAGGGGGAAAGGTCTGGCTGACACACTGAATTAAGTGCTTCTCTTTGGTTAATAGTTTCAGAAAACTCCCATGTAAAGCTGGCCCTGCGTTTCTGACATCTACCGGTCGACCCCGAGTGGAAGTCAGGAATTATTCAACACAATTTTTTGAGGGGCTGGGGGGTGGGCGCAGCGGTGTAGGTGGCAGTTTATTTGAAATGTAGGAAACAGTAACCGAATGAGAGATGTGATAAAACTTCCTTAAGTAGCGGGTGAATTTCCTGCAGCAGATGAAGGAAGATGTTTTACATTTCTGCGCAGCCGCGTCAGGCCACGGAGGGACTCGCTTTGACACAGTTCCCTCAGAACCGGCGCTGAAGGCGATCAGGAAGGTTAGTGGCGCTCGCGGTCACCGGGAGGAAAATGGGAGTTTCTGTTAGCAGCCGGGTGTGTGGCCTTGAATGTCTCCACGTGTCAAACCCACGCCAGGGACCCTGAGACGTGGTCGGAGACTGTGAGTGAACACGTGTGCGTGTCTAGACTCCGTGCAGACCACATCTCCGGGGCACGTCCACCTTGGTTTCTCTTCATAAACATGCTTCGGACTACGAGTAAAAAGGACAGGAGGTGAGTACCAATGCACTGCTCCTGAGGTGACAAGAAGATGGCTGTCTCCCCCAAAATGCCTAAAGTTTTAAAATACAGGGCTCAGAGAGTTGTTTGTTTTGTTTTGTCTGAGACAGGGTCTTCCTCTGTTGGCCAGGCTGCAGTGCAGTGGTGCGATCATAGTTCACCGTAACCTTGAACTCCTGGCTCGAGCATCCTCCCGCCTCAGCCTCCCAAGTAGCTAGAACTACAGGTACACGCCACCACGCCCGGCTGATTTTTTTTCATTATTAGTTTTTGTAGAGACAAGGTCTCACTATGTTGCCCAGGCTGGTCTCGAACCACTGGCCTCAAGCGATCCTCTCAAAGTGCTGGATTACAGGCATGAGCCACTGCACCTGGCCGAAGTTTTCAAAATACTAATTTTAGAGAAGCACTGCAAAATCTAGATAACCCAAACAACGAGTTATATTGTGTTCCTAATTCCAGATGCACAGATACCTGTTTTCTCTTCCTTATTGAAGGGATGTGTTCAGATACCTCCTTTTTTAAGAGTTGTTGTAAATTACTGATTCATTAGAGGCACCGTTTTGTTATTCAAACAGCAGCCCTTCAAGGTTCTTAAGAAGTGAATGAAATACGGAAGAAGGAAGTTGCAGAAGCACTTAAAATCAGCGGACACACTGTGAGATTGAGCACATCCAAACTGCTTTTTCTTCCCACAAGGAAAAGAGTAGTCAAAAAGTGAGAAGCCTGCTTTTAGAAAATGTGACTTTTCTCTTTCGCAGCTGTGAATTGCAGGTTTTTCAGTAAAATGCAGAAAGAAATACTGTCTCTCTTACAGGTATTTCAGTGTTCAGGGATGGATGCTGACTTCTGGAACTTTACAAGGTCTACTTTTCCCCCTTTTTGCTTTACAAGGAAAGGGAACGTGTATGTAGAGATGGGCGTGGATCGACGCGTGTACACGAGAAAGCCTGTATTGTCGCAGGAACCTCGCGGTCTCCAAATCGAGGTCTGCCTAGGGGCAAGGCATGACGCTAAATGCCTCAGACCCATGACACTTGACACCTTATTGACGATGCCCTTCACCCAACAAGCCATAATCAACAGGGGCTTACGTGACTGTGGTCATTTTGGATAAGGCACCAGAGCTATTCATGACTTTGCTTAGCATGGTATACTTAGAGAAAATGGATAGCATGTTTTAAGATGCCTGTTTGGTTTCATGAATAAGAAAGGCTTAAACAAATGAGCTGAATTTCAAAATTTGATCTGCAATGCTGAGAATCTAAAGGTGATGCTAAAAATAGATTATACAAATATTCAAATACACCAACGTACATGATTTCTCCATCATTTGCATTGTAATATCCATAACTAAAAATGAGACAAATTAGGTTGCCATTTATTTTTTCACTTCCTGTTGTTTTGATTAATGGAATTATTTCTCCAGCTTAACTATTTTAAAATAACATTTAGAATAATAAAAAATAAACTATTAATCATAGTCTTTAAATGTGGCAAGGAGTCCAAACAAATCAAAACACCAGATTTCATATTTCAGCACTTGGTCTTGTCTTTTCAATCCCAAAACCAGTTAGGGGTGGGGGATAATTTTTCTTGGTTTCAAAATTATTTTAAATTCTAATGTTTAGCCATGATATAATAGAAAAAAAAATTATTTCTCCACAACACTAAACAAACTTCCTAGTTTTTTCTCCAGCATCCATAGAACAATAACGCCCATATTTCAGCATATTGTCAAAAAGTGTTCTAATGATAAAACAGATGATTACTAGAAACTAAACATTCACTCAGTCGTGCTAAATATAACATATGACAAAGCCTCTTAAAAATGACAAAATACGTGAGTTCCTCCCTCATTTAGAACTTGGTTTGAAGTATTAGCTCTTGTCTTAAACCACGACACAAGAGGCGCCAGTGACAAGCACCCTTGTTCCCTCCTGTTTGGAAGAATCACCCTGAGCTGGACGCTCCCAGGACGACCGAACCCTTTTAGGGTTTCCTAGTTTGCTGACGATGGACATGCAAGAACGAGCTGCTCCGAGATGAGATGCTGCGAGCACACCTCCCTCCCTCCCTCCCTCCCGGACGCCGTGTCACTTCACCTGCATCTCCAATGTCAGCTCCACCCCCCACTCTCACTACCTGTGAAGGGACTGCGTCCCTCAAGAAACGCCCGTGTGACCACCTGGCTGTGGCGAGGCTTTGTGGGGTCTCCTCAAGTCGTGCCTGTCACGCAGAAGAGGCACTGCTGAAAAGATGCCACCAACAACACGGCAAAAGGAAAACAGTTCATTGCTCCTCAAAGTTCACCTGTGCGCTGCTGAGAACTCTGCTCTGACCTCTGATGAGCCAAATCCATCTGAGCAGATCTACCTGGACCTCCTGCCTGCTGAACTGCGTCACCGAGAGACGTGGTAATAGTAGGATCTGTGAGATTTTCCTAGTATAGAAAATTCAAATATCGCTATGACAAAGTCAGGGCAGCTGCTCTGTGGCTCTACATGCAAAAGCCAGTGACGTCCATCCACCACCCACGGGTCTTCTGGAGAGAGTGCAGCGAGCTAGGAAACTACGGCTCTGCTGGCAATGCCCTTCTCAGACCAGCAGATTCCCTGCATCAACTAACAACTAGTCGCTTACACAAAATAAAGCGAGAGATGTTAGGTCCGGAGCTGAGAGAGAGAGAGAGACCCACGAAGCCTCCTGTGTAGCAAATGCTGTTTATTTGGGGCATCTGGGTGCAGACGGGTGGGGGCCAAAGAGCGTCCACCCTGAGGGAGGGGACAGCCTTGGGTTTTACAGAGGGTGTCTTACGGGGGGGTGAGCACCTGGGCCAGAACAGCCGCAGCAATAAAAAAATTTTTTAAACACCCAATTTCTGGGGCCCCTGTGTCAGTCTCGTCCTGTAGAGATAAGGGAGGGGGTGGTTCCGTCCTTATCCGGGGCCACAGGAGAGTTGGCTGCAGCTGCCTGTCAGGTTGACAACCTCTGGGACTCTCCAGACCCCTGTGGCTACTGTTTCACAAGCCTAAATTCTGCATTAACCACCTTCTGTCCTATATGTGCTTTTCAGGTTCCCACCTGGAACAAACCTAACAAGATGCACACGGGCAGGTTCCATAAAAGCCACAAGACACCAGGTAAAGAAAAGAAGCCACTGAGTTTAGTTCCACAGCATGATCTACCATGTCTACATGAACATAAATGTGTCTGTGTGTGTGTGTGCGCATGTGTGTGTATGTGCTCACGTGTGCGCAGCACCCAAGCGCTCACGCTGCGTGTGAGCTTTCTGCAGTCACTCGGGACAACTGCCCATCTGTAGGGAAACTGACAGCAGCTAACTCGTGTGCTCTGTCAGGCACGGTGCGTCTGCCACGTGTACACCTGAGATGCAAAATCCGTAACGCTACTGTCATTATTTTATAGACGAGGAGACAGGTTAAGTAAACACGCCTAATCGAAGTTACAGCCCAACATACTAACAATTCACCTCATTCAAGTCTCTCAGGGTAGGATTAGTGGACTTTGAATGAGTTTAAATGTTGACAGCTATTAAATACATACTTTCTCCACCAGGACCTTCCTCTCCACCTTAAACCCACACATGCACCTGCCCACTGCACGCTCCTACTTGGCTTTCCAAGAGGCATCTCAAACGTAACTTCATCTGAAATTGGTTTCATTCTGCTCCTGGTTCCGGGCTCACGGAATGGATCGTCCCTGGGGCCGGAGCCTCAAGCCAGACCTGGGGTCACCTCAGTTCCTCCCGGCCCCTGCCCTCCCCTCCCACGCCCAGTCCCTGTGTCCCGCCTCCTCCCAAACCCGGTTCAGACCCGCGGCTCTCCCCGGGCCCGGCTCTCTCTCCCCTGGCCCGGCTCTCCCCCGGTCCAGCTCTGCCCCGGCCCAGCCCTCCCCCGGCCCGGCTCTCTCTCCCCCGGCCCAGCTCAGGCCACCTTGTCTCGCCGGGATCAAGCCAAGTGCCTCCCAGGGGCCCTCAGCCCCCACCTGCAGCCACCACAGACGCAGCCCCAGCAGAGGCCACTCTGATCGTCTTTCTGACAATACGATGCTGAGGAAGTCACCCTGCTCAGGGCCTTCCTCTGCCCTCAGGATGAAATCCACCTGTGTCTCCAACCCAAGCTCCGCCCCCCGCCACGCTGACGACCACAGGGTCCCTCCGACGCAGCTGCTCACCCACTCTGGGTCGTCCCACGCACTGAGCTTCCTCCCGGGAACATCCATCCCTCTGCCCCGAGCACGGACTTGCAGGCGCCTGAGTCTAACGGGCCCTCGCCACGTCCCAGTGCCGCCCCGCCCTGTCCCCTGACCTCAACCCCCCAGGACCTTCAGAACCAGAGACGCAGGAAAAGGATTTGTGTTGTCTCTTAATATCCTGCACAGGGCTTGGCACACGGTGGGTGCTCAGTAAGTATGTTAATAAGTGAATAAATGATCATGAAACTGAATTTCCAAATACTGCTTCAGTTAGATAATGCAGCATCTATTACGCACATCTGTAAAAGTCCATCGACCTCCAGTGTCACATCAAATGATTTCTGCATAAGTACACAGAGTTGTCTGATCAAAAAAAAAAAAGCCATGAACCACAGCTTCTAAAGCCCACAGGAAAAGAACCTGATTTAAATATTAATTAATGTTAGTAAAGCACTCTAGACATGAAAAAGAACATGGCTGATAAGTATGAGTCAGTTCTAGACATAAATAACCACAGAAAATAAGCCTGTAATGCACCCTAAATTGAACACTGCAGTTATGATTCTTTGCAAACAATGAGAAGTACAGGGTAAGAAAAAAGAACCCTAAGATTTAAACCTCTACCTACTAGTGATGTGCTTTCAATTGTTCTAGCCAACAAATCTCCATGGGGATTCTTAAAGATAGATTCCAAAGAATGTTAAAGAAAACGGAATTTCCTTAGAGAACCGGAACCTTCAGTGATACATCAACTAAGCTACTTTAGATGTACTGAATGAGGGACAGAAAGTCCTATCAAAGGCCAGGGTCTCAAACACAGAATTAGGCAAACCAACTACAACAAGAGAGCCCACAAACCTCGCTCAGTTTCCATGCCGTGGCCGGAACCACCACTGCATCCAAATGAAAGGAAAACAGACCCACTGAGATCTCTGCACCAGGAGTTACTACTGACTCTAGTACAGTAGTGGTAGTCTACTACTCTAGACAGTAGTAGTAGTTACCACTACTGCGTTAGGCCTGACACCCGCATGCACTAAGACCAAACACTGAGTCACTGCAAACTGGAAACTGAGAGGCTGGCTGGTGTTAAGTGAAAAATCACAGCATTTGAGTTTGCAGAGACAACCACATAAATACATCTTTTCTGTATCAGAATCAAGGATGAGTAACAATTACGAATTCCCAGTATCACTGAGAAGTAACATAGAAATAATTTAAAATTATTTCCTAGTGATTTGCTTGTTTGATCTCCTACGTCTCCCCGTGACAAGCATCGTAAGGAGGCGTAGACAGTATTAACAATCAGCAAATAAACCGACGTGTGTTCCTGGAGAATCTCACCAGGTTGTTGACAGCCTAGTGCTTCCTGCCCTTGGCAAACACTCTTCCCAAAAAGCCAGGTCTCGGCTGGTTCTAACGGGTCACCTGCGTGAGCAGGAACACCTGGGCGTCACTCCAGTTGTGATCTCATATGTGACTCTCAATGACGGCACGGCCTTGCTGTCACCACACCCCACAGACACATGGCAGGGGCTCTTTTGTGGCAAGGGGGTTTGATTTCTGTTAAAAAGGACAGTGCTGCCTAACTCGAACTGAGGTCACATGCATTTGGAAATCTTTTAATTCACTATTTGGCAAGATGTTACATTTATTTCATAAATGGTCATAGCATCGTGAAATAACTGTCTTACATTCTAAAACTATAGGTTTCTTTTAAGAGAGACAGAAGCCGCTTACTAAAAAACTAATAAATGATAAGGCATTTTGTCAATAATATAGGAGTAAAAGCTTTTAGCAAAAATAGAAATTCTGACAGAAATTCCAAAAATGCAATAAAAAAATACACAAAAGCCCTGATTGGGTGATGTCAATTCTCACCCAACTCCGTCACCGGTTAGCAGCAGGCCCTTGGCAACGCCACTCCACGTCTCCTCCGTCTTCCCTCCAGTGCAACAAACGACGACGATTTTCCAGTGTCTGTGGAGCCTCACGAGACCACAGGGACTCCAGAGACTCCTTGGGGGTCTCAATCGCCTCCACCCTCACCCACGACCGGGAATCCGACAGACAAGGACACCTGCAAGGCCGGGCGCGCTAACTCCGTGCAACCACCCAGACAGGCCCGGGGGCGTTTACTCTGGTGGCAGAGAGACTCTCCTTTCACTGACCAGGGGGGAGTTTGCAGTTACAGGGTCTTCTGAGGCAACTGGTTAGCAAGTTACGTAGAGAATGCTTGTGTGAGGACAGGAGGATGGGCGTGACATTCTCTAGGAGAGACAGAAAGAAGAGCAACAACCAGCACGTGCTCTCAGCCCGGGACGACAGGAGAGCCCACCTGCGAGGGCAGGTGCCTCAGAGACGTACTCAGAGCCACAGCACAGGCCAGCGTTCCGCACGTCCCGTGCCTGCTGAGTGGCTCGTGCAGGGAAGTCACCTGCGTGGTGACACATCATAGGCACATGCACACAGGTGCTTCTGTGCACCGTGACACACGGCAGTGTTTGCGACGCAGAGGAACAGAGCACACTGCCGTGAAACACCACCATGAACATGAAACGTTTCTTAAGGAGTCATTCAAAAATAATGTTCTTAAAGGAGGCTAAACATAATTTGTTCTCAAGCAAACTCATACCCAAAAACACGTTGGAAAAAAGCAGGAATTTCCAGTGTTGTATGTCGCCACCAATCTCTACTAATCCCCTCGTTCCCAATGCCACCAACAAGCAGCTGTCTGCACCTGAACTGTGTACTTCATGGCCAACATGACCTTTGACACACGGAGGTCACCTACAGACTGTCCTGAAGGGTCAGGCTCTGAATCAAAGCAACGTAACATTATTTACACGGCTAATAAGAACAAAAAAATCTGGTGTTTTAGTGATGAGCATCATGGTGCAACTTTTCCCGGCTGCCACATCCAAACCCAGACACCCAATTAATCGTGAGACCTACTTGTTTGGGGGCGTCTGCGGAGGTGGTGTGAACTTCAGAACCCCGGGGTCCGTCCGACTCAAACACCACTGTGGGAACAAGGGGGTTGTTAACACACGAGCATGCTTCTCCACGATGTGCACATTAAGTGAAGCCCATTACAGATTAAGCACTTTCACGAAAAAAAGACACCAGCGCCGAGCCTGTGGCCGGAAAATACCAATTTACCGTAACACTTACAGTAAGAGACTGTGAGAATGGCTGCCTGGGGCCACTGCCCTTTTTAATTCAGACTCCGCGGCTGAAGAAAGCGATCGCTGACAACATTAATTATCGGCACGTCTGTAAAGGGACCCACTTCCTGCATCACTTACCATTCGGCCTGTGTCACTTTGCATCAGACTGGCTTGTGCACGCAGCCTCCCCACTTCTGATGAGAACCTCAGCTCCCTGCCTCTCTGGAGCTCCCGGGGCACCTGCCTGATGGGCCCCAAGCAAGCCTTTCCGGAAAGGCTCCGGGGTCTGCCGTGCATCACTGCCCAGGCCAAAGGGGGCCCAGGTGCACCCCCCAGAGTCCAGTCTGTGCCAACCAGGAGATAAAACCAACCATATGTTATGCTGAGAGGCGCGCTTTGATTTCAGTTTGTGCTGGGGGCAATACGATTCATTAGCATATTCATTTCTGAGGAGTCAGTCACTAATTAAAATGGAACATTTGCAAACAGGCTGATCTCAGATTAAACCACAGGGCACTTGGATACCAAAGAACCTCAAAAAACCATTTCAGGTGTAGAATGGGGGAGCCTGGCAGGTAATCCTGGAGGTGGTGGCCTGGCCTCACCCGGCAGGGGCTCCAATCTCACCGAGTCCACAGCTGTGGGCAACCAAGCCAGGGACACGGAGCCGCCTCTCCCAGGCTCCCCGCGGGGACTCGGGCAGGGGGTACCTGTGTGCGCCCGCATGTGGGCCCTGAGGTGGCTGGGCTGGTGGAAGCTCTTGCCGCACTCGACACAGACGAAGTCTCCTGGCCGGGCCTGCGTCCGGAGCGTCCCTGTGGTGGCGTGGCGGTGGCGTGGCGGTGATGGTGGCGTGGCCGTGGCAGGGGTGGCGTGGAGGTGAGGAGGAGGAGAGTGAGGGGAGGCGAGAGGAGAACATCATTAGTCTGTCTAGCGTGTCATCACGTGAGGCTACCTTCAGGCCCTGGGTGACAACTGTCAGCCTTCATCTCTGCGTGGCTGACAGGCCGGGCACTCTCAGGACTTCGAGGACGCATAAATTACAGCGAATTAAAAACTGCTCCCCAGGACCGGCACCGGCACGCGGGGTGCCCGCCAGTCTGCGTGTCAGGCGCGTGCAGCTCTGAGCATCTGGATGGCCGCCCGGCAGCACCCGGCTCTGTCAAGCGGCACGTCTGGCAAATCAGAGTGACACTGCGTGACAGAGACCGGGCATGGGACAACAGAGCCGGACCAGAGCCGCCGCCCTGGGGCTGCAGTCCCCGGAGACAGGTGCATCGCGCCGTCAGCAGCGGGTAACCGCGGCCCTCTGCCCGCCCACTGCTGTGACGCGGCCTGGAGCCCAGACCAGGGGACATCTGAGAACGGGCCACAGCCCGGCGGCAGCGCCGGGGACCACACTTGCTGGGCCACACCAAAACCCCGCCTTTTCTCCAAAGATCACGTGACAACACTGGACCCAAAGCACTGTTTTGTGTGCCCTGCTGGTCCAAAAAGACACTCTTGGCTGTCACTGGAAAAGGGGGCAGAGGGGGTGCCCCCGTGTGCACACCATTCCTCTCGGGAGAAAAGGCTCATTTTTCACGTAACGGTGGCTCCCAGAGGGCTCCCTGGGTCCGAGTGCTGCCGTGATGCTCAGTGGTGACTCAACAGGAAACAAAATATTGACTATTAATAGAGAAGGTTACGCCTGTGGCAATAACTTTTTAAAATGCTGGGGGTTGGGGAGGTGATGGGTGTATATCTACATGAAGAGTGAGTGCACTGTCTGGGGAATGGACACTCTTAAAGCTCGGACTCGGGGGAATGGGAGGGACATGGGCAATATATCTAACCAGAACTTTTATACCCCCATAATAAGCTGAAATAAAAACAAAAAATAAAAATAAAAAAATAAAATAAAAATAAAAATGCTATTTTGTCTAGCTGAGTATTTGTGCAAAGGGTACTTCTGTCAAATTAGTCAAAAAGCAAATTCTCAATATTGTTCTTCCTGCCCTAATTCAGAGAGGCTCAACAGGTAAAAATAACATAAAATCATTTTTACATCACAGTAGTGTTGCTGACAACAATCAAAGAAACGTATGAACTGTGAGGCAGATCTTGTCAAATTTCTTATTTGACAGATCATGAAAATGAATCACAGAAATTTAAGAACTTGCCCACAAAGTGCTCAATTTCCCGTTGCCTTATTCAGGAACACTAAAAAAGTAAGAAAGAAAAATTTTAACCAACATTCACCCCGACGGCCACTGATGCAAAACCGCAGACTGGGTTCTAGGAGCAGGGTGTCCACGCACTGGCAGCCGTGAGACACCCCAGGGGGTGACTCCCGCTGTCCCCCGTGCCCCCAGTCTCTGCCACGTCACACACCCTCTTTCTCAGGCTCAGCCTGGGCAGTGATTTTTTGGGTACGACTCCAAAAGCACTGGCAAAAACAGACAAACAGGATCACCTCCAACTGAAAAGCTTCTGCACCAAGGAAGCGACAGAGCGGAGACAGCCCACGGGACGGGAGAAAGTTCCTGAACACTATGTGTCTGACACGGAGCCACAACATCCAGCTGTCTAAGGAACCTGCCTTTACCCAGGCGAGCTGGCGGGAGCAGCAGCTTGGGGGGCTGCCCGGGGCCACCCCGACTACAGTGCTTCTCACTTTGCATGTCCAGGGTGAAAACAATGGGAAGAATTTGTCAAATAGCTGACATAGTTAACCTTTCAGGAATATCGTACCTTCCTCTTATTTTGGTCTAAGAAAATGTAAACATTAAAAGCTATTTTGTTTCCCATTCATTTTCATTATCAACACTAGCCAGGTGAGCTCTTACGAAAATAATCTCTGACAGTTATTTTGGTCATCAATTCCTACGAACAGTCTGGACGGCCTCTGAACGTGGACTCTAACTATGCCTACACGAGACACCCGTTAATGATGACAACATTACCATGTCGTTTGTGTCTAGCCAGTCACCATATTCGAACACTAAGACGTTGTAATTTTCTACTCAGTCAATATGTTAGCTGGCTATTTTCTATGCAAACTAGCAACAGAAGGAACACAGCACTTCCACTCACCCACCCTCACTTCCCCGAGTTAAGTATGCGTCGGCACGCACGCACACGCACGCACACGCATGCACACGCACTCACCCGTGCACTTTATCATATCACTTTCTCGTTACTTACTAAAGAAAGGACACTTGCCCTTTATGGTCAGTAACATTATGCCCGAGCTGCTCCAAAATTCTGAGTGAATCAAAAAGGTTATAAACTTCATTTGAATTGAAGACTACCTGGGGAGCAGGCAGCTCCAACACTCTGACCTAGAAACTTGAGTTGTGTAGACAAAGTGGCCTTAAAGTGAAAGAAAAAGGCTGAGATCCTCACAGAGGGACATGCAGCCCTGCAAGATTTCGTTCTGTTAGGCTGCAACATGCCACCTGGAAGGGGGAGGAGGAGAAAACAGATTCTACAAACAAAGGATGTCATCGCTCCAGCAAGCACAAATCTTTCACCATCCTCCTGATATTAATAGTAACATATCCTGGGCATAAATTACTTTTAATCCCAATAAGAAAGACTTTATATATTATCTTATCTAGAATTATCTCATTCTATTGCCAATTTTTTATTCTAAAATTCATATTACCATATAACATAGGCCATAGAGTCTGAAAACACAGATAATTATTTTATTACTATGACAGCAATAAAGTACTTATATGCTATTCATATACGTTTACAGACATGGCAGTCACACTGCAGAATAATTACAGAAAATGCAATGGTTTTTATCCTTACAGAGTTAGTCTATAAAGCCCCTAAGGGAGGTGACAATGGTCATTTCCTTCCTCTTTCGGGGGGTTTCTACGCTATTCGTTTCTACAGAAACACCATCCAAACACAGGTGGGAGAAAAAGTCTCTGAGATGTATCTTTCTTAACTTCTGCATAAAACTCGATGTCTCAGGGCCGTCCCCATAACGACGTCCCCTGTATACCTGGCACATGTCACTGAGGACCACAGGATCACAGTTCTAGGGCCACGACCACTTCCTTGCACAACAGCCGACTTCCCACTCTTTGAGACGGTTCTTCTCTGCGTATTTCTCCCTCCCGACTACGAGATGATGCCACAGCAACCCGTGTGATCAAGGACCACAGAGGAGCCGTGGTCGCCGCACCTGCACATGACACGCAACTGGGAGATGGGCGGAAAACACGTGGCACGAAAGACTCAGGAGCCAGCAAGGGCTGCGGCACTCGCAGGAGACAAGTCGGAAAGACTAATTTGACGAGGGCCCGAATGCAGTGAGATTCTGGACTCACGACTCCACAGTCAACTGTATACACACAACGAAGGAGGAGTGGCTGAGCAGAAACCGGGGGGGGGGGACCTGAGAAAGTTCAGTTACCAGTATGTTCAGTAACTGTCTGTGGCTGCACACGTATCCTAGGCTGCAGTAACAGAAGCAGTGTCTCTGAACAGGACACATTAATATTCTGTCCACTTCTCCAGCAGTCAGACCACGCCAAGCCTGCTGGACTTCCTGCCTGCCCTAATACTTTAAGAGTGACATAAACAAACATCTAAACAAGGAAAAAGGAAACCCCGGAGGCCCCGGAGACCAGGTAGGAAACTGCGCACGACCAGGGACGCTCCAGGAAAGGGAGGAGAGCAGCGTTCGAAGGCTTAAAGGACGGTCACAGGGAAGAGCTCTCGCTTGCTCTGACAGCCCCGAAGTGGAGACCAGCAGCCACGGGAGTCCACCGAGGCTGAGGGCCGGCGAGGTGGGAGTCCCACCCGCAGGCGCTGGGCACTGCTCAGGCACGCGGACCACGGATCCAGACAAGCGGGTCTCCCAGGATCCCTTCCTGGGATCCAGGAAGCCAGGATTCCAAAAATACACTTATTAACAAGCATAATTTAAGACCAAGAAGTTAAAACACTTCCCTTAAGAAACCCAAATCAAAGTGACCTGCAGAAGCATAACTCTGCTGACTTACTCTATTTTCAACGTGTACATTAGAAGAATAAATAATCCAAGAAGGGCACATATGCTTTAAGGACTATTTGATATTTTTCATATTCAAAAGATAAATATTTAACCTCTCTCTTTAAAAAAAAAAAATGCCTTATGATGGTGCATGCCTGTAGTCCCAGCTACTTGGGAGGCGGAGGCAGGAGGATTGCTTAAGCCCAGGAGTTTGAGGTTGCTGTGAGGTAGGCTGACGCCACGGCACTCACTCTAGCCTGGGCAACAGAGCGAGACTCTGTCTCAAAAAAAAAAAAAAAAAAAAAAGCCTTAGAATCATTTATAAAAATAAAATTTTTTTAAGGAAAAGAAAAATATTTCAGGCTATTTTTGACTTCAAGTTCTGTCATTGGAAATTCTCAAAACCTTAACTTGAAACTCACCTCTGTGTTCTTAGAAACAATTATCGCTACTACACAGGCCCCTGGGGCAGCACCAAAGGCCTTTCAAAACATGGGCATTTGCTGCTCACTTGGTGTAGACTGGCAGGTTTAGAACCTTGCAATTCGTGCACGCCAGCAGTGTGCACCTAATTAAACGATGAGTCAGGCAGAGGACGGAGAGTCGCTGCACCATGGCGAGAACCAGGGCTGGCTCCAAGGCGAGGTGGCTGTCGGAGGGACAGGCCACAGGGCAGGGTGCTGCCGAGAACACAGCACGCCCATGACAAGGCTGCCCTCACCTGTCCGCTCCTGTCTCGTCCACCTCTGCTTCAGGTTCCAGGGAAACACATCAATATCGCAGGTTGGCATCGCATCCAAAAGGCCAACCCGCACTCTGGGACTCCACCTCTAGCCCACCGTCTGCACGGCTGGAGCAGATTGCCAAGATGGCAGAGCCCAGCGGAATGTGAAACAGCGCAGCGGTCAGGCCGCGCATAGCTGCGCTCACTGCCCCCCAGCGATTGCCACCCAGGTGCCACCCCAAGCCCAGCACGCCCTCGGGGGAGGAGCATCCGGACTCCTCAGAACACCTCGGGTGTCAGGCCTCAGCAGCAGACGGCCCAGGCCACGGGGCTCTTCCAAAGAGGAGCAGAGCGACACGGCAAGGCCAGCTCAGCAAGGCCTTCACCGGCAAAACTCGTATAAAGGGAGAACACCTGCAATTGCTCCCACCGGAAAAACTCTTACAGGTAAGCGTCCAGGAAGGGTGAGCACAAACCAAAGGTGTCACTTCACGCCAAGATGGTTCCAAAGCCCCAGCAAGAACCAGTGACCCATGTGCCACCAAGCACTGTGCCCACCGGGACGTCGTCACACGGTGGATGCGGGGGCCTCTCTGCCGACGTCACCTCCCCCAGACCCTGAACCACGACCCCTATCGGTGCTGCCAGCTTCCTGGAGTAGGAGCTTTGCACCTCCAAGGCCACTGCAAATGGTCACAACTGTCGGAAACCGCAGGATCACGATGGACGGCTCTGCTCACAGAAGGGTCAGGGCCACCTAGGAGTGGCCTGAGAGACAGAGCTCCACAGGGGGTTTGTTTGTTTTGTTTTTTTAACAGAACTTAGATGTCTCAGTGTTGTGGATGTTAAGTAGTGACTTTCGATTTATATTCAAGAACAAAGGCATCGTACGGATGCACGTATCCAATGGAGCATGAGGAAGACCAATGGAGTTCCTTAGTGCCGTCACTATTAGATGTCAACACTGACACGGGGGAGGATGACCCTTTGAAAGGACATTTTTCAGATATTTTAGCACCACTCCATTTTCTGGACTTAGCATGGTACACTCACCCTGTGCAAGGCTTTGCTCACTCACACTGGAGTGCTGATTAGGTATGTTTTTAAATCATGTATGTATAAAAATAAAACTTAAAATAGGCACATCAAATGGACATTCTTGTCTTTTTAGAGACAAGGACAATGAACATCTACTGATTCTTTGTTTCAAATGACCAAAACAAGTGAAGAGCAGCAAGTCTGCCTGCTCCCGTCACATTTCAGTGTGGAGGAGGCGGAGCTGGGTTTCCAGACTAACAGCAGCAGGAGGGAAGCCCGCAGAGCTCGGCCACTGACCCGGGCAGGCAGCCCCGGCAGGGCAGCATCGGGGACAGGGACGGGGCCTCTCCACAGGCAGGAGGGCGGCACCGAGACCTCGGGGAGGCTCCTGAGGTTCACGGAGGACCCGGTGCTCACACGCGGCCCGGGGAGGAGGGAGCCCACACATCTTACCTCTGTGCTCCAGCCCAGGGCTGCTGACGCCCCAGCCCTGGTAGAGGGTGGCAAAGTCCTTTGGAATGTACGTCTTAAAGATGCTGAGGATGTCCAAGCGCTTCTCGTGCCCTTCGGCCGTGGGCTCCTGCTTGATGGAGTGCAGGACGGGAGGAGCCCCGGCCACGCCGGGCTGGGCCTGCGAGGCTGCGTCCCCTCTGGGCCCCGCAGCGCAGGTCGCCAGTGTCCTCAGCTCCTGGGCCGCCTTCAAGGGGGGCTCACGGGGAGGTAGAGGAGGAGGGCCCCCTTCGCCTTTCGCAGGAGGCTGACCCTGAGGCTGAGGGCTGCATTTGCCTTTCAGGGAGTCCGGGGCACTGTGCTTATTTGGGGGGGCAAAGCTGGCCCCCACCGGGGGGACCCCGCACTTCTCCGCCGGCTTGCTGTTGGCCGAGGGCTGGGCACCGGCCCGAGTTATGACGGTGGGGGTGGGGGTAGCACTTCTGCTGAAGCCCCCGCTGCCGGGGGCAGGCACCGGTTTGGAGCTGGCCTCCTGCCTGGGCTTGGGAGGGGGCCCCTGCGCGGCAGCGCTGCACTGCTCCTGGCCGTGGCCGGGCTTGGTCGGGCGGTACCCGTCGGGGCCGGGCGCCCACAGCGCACAGGGGCTCCCGGAATGGCTCTCCTTATTCTTAGGCATGCTAGCGGCTTTCGTGGTCGCTCCCAGGGGAGAACAGCTGCTCTTGGACCCGGGCACCCCGCCTGGCACCTGGGTGCGGGTGAAGCGGGCCAGGAGCAGAGGCTGGCACTCCTTGCCCCCGAGGGCAGGCGGGGGGCCCGTGCGTCCGCTCCGGGAAAGGAAAACCAAGTTGTTTCTTATGCTTTTGTAACCGTTGGGCTGAATCCACGGGGGGGCCATGGAGTTGCAGCTGACCCTGTGCCAGATGCGTTTGTGCATCCACAGGACCTCCGGGTAGTAGGTCTTGTGGTCACAGTAAGGACACGGGTGAATGACCAAAGCCGCCTGCAGGGAGGATGCCATCTCCTTATAGCTGGGGTCATCCCGCGTCGACCTTGCACTTAAATCTAGCGGGATGAGGTCCGGGGCCGGTGCCCTCTTGCCTCCCCCAGGATGCTCCTTATTGTGCAAATCGGACAGCTTTTCTTTAGGGTGACTCGCCTGGCTCTCGGACAAGAGCTGCAGGCCGGCCCCTTCTGTACCGGAAGCGAAGTCCACACCGTCACCGGGGCCGGGCACCTCCTGCTTGGGGCGAAACGCTGGCATCTTGAAGTCAATAGAAAACCTGGGTTGCTCCTGTCTTTTGGACGTCTCTCTGCGACTGCTTTCAAGTATGGACACAGATGCTGCGACCCCCACTTTGCACTCGCTGGCGTCCTTTCCTGAGGCGCTGCTTCCAAGCTTGCGGCTCTGGTCCCCGTTGGAGAGCACAGCTGAGCCCACCTCTTCAGAAAAGCAGCAGTGGCGCGGGCGTCCCCCTGGAGGAGGCAAAACGTAAAAGGGGCAGTTACCATTTCTCATCAGAGCAGAGGCGGGACAGCTAACAACCACAGAGGGGCATGTGCACCAGGCACGAGGACGACGCACCAGTCTGCAGCAGGACGAGGCAATTCTGGGGTCGTTTGCTCTCAACGACTCCGTCAGGAGCTCCCCAAACACGCGGGAGGCTGCGATAGTGGTCGGGGCTTCTTTTATTCCAGTTGATTAAAATGAGTCAAAAGATGGCAGGGAAAAAAATACAATAGCTGCTTGTCTAGCTCTGCGCAACTACACTGGTACTAGTTAACAGAGAATGACTAGTTGTATTAGAAATCAGGAAAAGAACTTAATTGTTTATAACAGCATAAAGTTTACATGACTTTCAAAAAACTCTCCATTTAAGGCTACTGGGGGACCTTCCCGATCACCCCGATCATTCCAGGGTAAGAAAACTGGAGAATTTAGGTGTGGCCCGTGGGCGCAGGGGCAGGTCTGGAAACGCTTGCTCCGTCCAGGGGGTCCCAGCATCTGCCAAGGCTCCCTATGAATCTCCGTGAGACCCGATTTTCAAGTCCCAAACCGAGATGCCAAAAGTTTCCTTCAGAGACCTGGGAGCCCTAGGGGCAGCCAGGCTGCTCAGAGAGATGGCGCGTCCTGGTGCAGCCAGCTCCGAGCTCCTGATGGGGAGGCCTGTGGGAGTGTTTCCGCCGTGGCCTGGGCTCAGGTCTCGGCCAGCGGGAGGTGTGGTGTGGTCCAACCTGTCCCCCCTCACCTAAGGAATGCCACATGGCAGTGACCATCGCCACCACGGTGTGGGCTGGGCTCTGAGGTTGTAAAGCTTCCCCAGAGTCGGGGGAGACTACGCTGCGAGTGGGCACGGCTCAGTTTAACACAAGTTAGGTTTGCACTTACGACCCTGGATTCACTCACATCTAGAAACCAAAATTTAGAAGGTGTACACGTGTTTCTGGGTATCTTAAAACCTTCCACACCACGGAACGTGGGGTTCTGTGTCATCCACAAGCCCTAGGTGGTCCTCTGTCCCACAGCCACATCATGGTGGGGGCAGATTAAAATGTCCAATGTTCACTTATGAGACGGTCACGTCACTGGTTTTTAAATAAGATTTTTTGAGATTTTAACATTCAGTGGAATGTAGGTATCTACTTACTCAGAAGGTTCTTTAAAAAATATTCTAAGTATATTTTTGGAGATAACACTTAGGAATCCCCTCAAACTGGTGAAAAAAAACATCTATTCCGAAGGGTTGGGCAACCGGCCGGGAGAGCACCTGCACCCAAGGGCTTCCCCGGACCCGAGGGAGCCCGGCCCCCAGGGCTGGTTTCCACTGGGGGGCAGGTGAGGGCCCCTCCCAAGCCATTTCAACAGACTGTGCCCACGTGAAAAACGTCACCAGCATGGGGTGGACAGCAGAACTGGCGAGGAGCTGAGACAAAGGATGAATAAATTGTCGGACTCCTACTGGCTCCGAAAAGCTACTATTTAAACAAAGTCAGGCCTGTCTGCCTGCCGTACCTAGCCACTGGTGTTACTCAGAAAGCAAACGGGATAGCTCTAGAAAGCGCCACCGACAAAAGTATGTATTTAACCCGGAATGAAATATGGGAAAAAGGAAGTCTTAGCCTTTATTTAATTCAGACTGACGCTCAGTATGTTAAATTCATTTTTAAACACTCAAAGAGAGTACTGGGGGGAAGGGGAAAGATCTAGTTTTTCCTGTGTTAACGGAATGAGGATCTATGAACACACGAGCCAGGGACCACTGGCCGGATTCAGAGACAGAAGTGTTGAGCCCGTGTGATCCGACTCTGCACAGCAGTGGGTCTGTCAAAGCGCAGCTACCACAGCCCCCAAATTTTATGCTCCCAAAAAGTATCATAAAACATCACAATAGAACTCCCATTGCACTATGCAATAAGCTAAGAGCAGATGATGCAACACTGAGTTACCAAAGTAACCGGTGGGGACGGAACCAAGGGAAGAGAGCTCGAGCGCCAAGCGTGACGGGGCTTCACGCAGACACCGCGCTGGACCCTGCCCACGACGCAGAGGCGCACCTGGAGGTGGGAAGTCACCATGCACGGAGGACGCCAGTTTCCGACAAGCACGCCTGCGCCCAGCAGGCACGGAGCGGCCAGGCTCGGCGCAACCTGGAGAAGCGGTGCTGGCCACGCACATACACGTGTGCACGCGCACATGGCAGGACAGAGGTGCCAGGCTGGCCCCCACGTGTGTGCACGCACACGTGGAAGGACCGAGCAAAGCTGCTCTTGGCCAGACGATACCGCAGGTGAGCAGCATCTTCCCCAGGTCCTCTCTCAACAGGACCTTCCCGAATAGGGCTTGAAAACCCAGACATGCTCAGGTTGGGTCCACCTGACCGTGTCCCAGCTGGCGGTGCTGCACTCTGCACACGCAGTCACACGTGTCCACACGGCTTCCACGAGCCGGGTCAGTGGATTGTGCACGTTCACCCTTCGGAGTCCCTTTGCCAAAACTTACACACACACATTCACACACACTCAAAAACACAGAAACAGGGCACTGCGCATACAAAATCAGTCCCCTTTCTTTTTATTGCAATAAAATACACATAACAAAAATCTACCCTTGGGCCCCGGGGGAAGGGCTTCCTTCCGCTGTGCGGCTGCTCTGGGCTCCCATCTTCAAGCCCTTCGTCCTCAGAGCATCCCTGCGCCTCCTCCCTTTCCTCTCACTCGCACTGCAGGAGCACAGCGGCTCCTCGCTCCAGTGCAGGCCCACGGAGCCGGCGACAAGGGAGGGACCCGGTGCGGGGACAGCCGCTCTCTGCCCTCCGGTGGAGACTCCCGCACACCCGGGGGCGGCGGGCTGAGCACGGGAACCCCAGCTGACCCGCCGCACATGGACAGCGACCTCCTGCCTCTGTGTCCTCCGCGCTCCTGTGGTCACCTTGGTGATCACATTGCCCCGGATGCACTTCCCACACGCTCCCAGCAGAACACGCTCTTCTCGCCTGACTTCCTCTCCTAAGCGTTTAAGGATTTTCCCCAGTTCTGTCCCCCTATATTTTGCTTCCTCCTAAAGACCATTATTTACTTCCGTAAATAATGGATATAATTTATTTAATTCCATAAACAATAAGGGGCCCCTTACCCTCTAACCTCTCTGGGTTTCTAAGGGAAGGTGAGACGGTCTCACCTGGGGCCCGGGTCAGCAGCACTGTGCCTGGCCTGGGCTTGGTGACCGCAGGGTCACTGTGGGCCAGCCGCCAGTTCTGAGCCACGGCTGGAGTTGTGGACCCAAGTTGGTAACATCACACGCTGGGCTCTTAAAAGTAAGGAGCTCTCCCGCGTGTTAACAGGGAGTGAGCAGTGAACAGGTGACTGCAAACATCACATTGATCGGCGACATCCTCGATTAAACTCTAGGCTGACAAGGATGAGAGGAGGGGAGACGGGGGTGGGAAGGAAATGGTACCACTTTCCTGAAGGTTAAGGAAAGGTGAAAGTGCCACACTATAAAATTACACAGGAAGAAAGCTCGGGAGTCATTACTGAGGTTCTCTTAAAAAAGAAGGAGGATGTGTCAGTTAAGCTCTCTTAATTCTAAGAAGTCTTGGGAATACAACTTTTTTTCCTCCCAACCCCCAAAAAGGCATTATCGGAATCACCATAAAGAGAGCCTTTAACAACTGCATATATAGTCTTGTGTAAGGACTTTTATTCGGTTCTGAATTTTTCAACTCTTTAGCAAGACAATTTCCTATCTAATGGGTAAATTAAGAGAGCTCGATGTTTTAAGATTTTTCAGTTTCAGTCTCTATAAGTGACAGTTTCACCCACACATGACATTTTCTTTATGCAGCCAAACATCTTAAATATTTTGTCGTACGATTTTGGCAACCATAAGCCAGCTGTACAAACGACCCACAATATTACCACATCCTTCTTTCCACAGGGGAAAAACCTGCCAAGGGCATTCGGAACCTGTAACATTCCAGATTCTCACCTGGCCTGACCCTCAGCGCTGTGTGCTCGGACAGCTGCTGCCCTGAGAACGGAACCCCGCCTGGAGCCCCGGCCACTGGAGCAGACACGCGCCAGCCCCTCCAAGGCCCCGGTGCCCACGTGGGCTCCTGGGACTAAGGATGTGCCCGGCGGGAAGGGTCAGAAAACCAGAAAAGCCGAACCCAGATGAGCCAGAACCCCCTTTCGCTTCAGGTTCACAAGCTCAGGTCAGACACGTTGGTGCTAATGTGTTCGGGCTCCCACTGCGGTAACAGAACTCGGAGACCCCGGGAGAGATGCACGTGGCTGCGAGCCACACCCAGGCCAGCTGGGCACCCTGCACAATGACTCCTAAATGCCTGACGTGGCCTTCACTTTTCAGACACACTGGACATTCGAGAGACTTAAACGGGATTGAACGGCAAAGGAGGCGGCCTGTAGAGACGTCAACACAGATCAAAACATGCCTTGCATCTGACCTGCTGAGAAAGCAGATGAGACAAATTCTGTGCATTTCGGTGCTCTGCTTCACAAAACACAAACAGTTTCAAAGTATTTTATCCCAGGTTTGACCAAAAAAAAAAAAAAAAGCCCCAGTAATATAAAAGCCTATCAACTGTGTAACACGATTTCCTTTTTCCAAGGATTGGAAAGCTGGTAACGTAGGGGACAGAAGGATGCATGATCTCGTCTCTCCCAAGAGTCTTGAGGACCAGAAGGAGAACATATCCTGAGGTCAGCTGGGAGCTAACCCAGTGCCCTGCCTAGGACCAGTGACTGACCCACGAGGAGGAGCCTTGGGACAGTGCTCAGTGCCTGTCCTCCCACAACCCACCATCATTCGTATCGGGGACGCAGATGGAGAAATGGGGCTGGACAAGCTTGTCAGATCAAGGCTGACACTGAGCTAGGAGGAAAAGCAAAATTTTCCCCATCAGTACAGAGAGTCAGAAGCTTTCAACAAGATGGAGCAAAGGCTCCAAAATGAAATCCCATAAGGAAAAACAGAAAGTGCAAACAGAGAAAGGTCTGGCTTAACAGCTGTACCATGAAAAAAAAACCCAGGCTCCTAGGGGACCACAAGCTCAGTGTGAGTCACATGGCCCAAGGTTTGGACCGAACAAAAGCATCCTCAGCCACAGCCAGGGAATCGAGGGTAAAGATGGGGCTGGGGGAGGCTCCTCTCTTCTCCACACACCTGGCAGCAAGAGCCCAGTCTGGCTCCAAACCACACACCGAGCAGCAACAAATGTCATAAACAGGAGCGTGTCCAGCACAGGCCTGGGGGTGAGGCTCCCAGGAACAAGTACTGTGACAATGATCACAGGAATTTAGACTGTTCCACCTAAAGCAGAGAGGGCTGTGGGCGGGACTCCTGCGACCCCTGACATTCCCTCAGTGTGTGCCGAATGAATGAATGAGCGAATGTCAGCTCGCCTGGCAGTGGTGCTGACCGCACCTTAGAATCCCGTGGAGATCATGCGCCGGCGACAGCAAGAAACTGCCAGGGCCAGTTTCTGGGCTAAGAATCTGCCTTTGCGGGGAGGAGGCTGCACGTTAGTTTTTTCTTAAAAAAAGACGCGGGGTGATCCTACTTGCAGCCGAGACTGCGACGGGCTGGGGCAGCACAGAACAGACACACGAGTCCGTGAGCCTCGGGTCTCGGGGAGGCCGGGGAGGGAGGCTCCGCAGAGAAGCAGCTGTCCGTGAGCCTCAGGTCTCGGGGAGGCCGGGGAGGGAGGCTCCGCAGAGAAGCAGCTGCCTTAGAAACCGTGAGCCCCTCGCACTGACGGGGGCGGCGGTCGGCTCCCAGGAACCCCGAGGGACAAACCTTCTGCACTCGAGGCTGTCTCTGTCCTCCCTTTGGTTCTGAGGTTCTAAGTTCTTGTCTGGAGACTACCCACAACCTGCTAACCAGAAATGACAGTGAGTTCGGGACGTGCTCCTCAAGGTCATGACTAGTTTTCTGTTCAATTCATTGTGATTTAGTTGACTTTGCACAGGTATTTTTAAGTGATACAAGTGGAAACACACTTTTCTTTAAAAAAAAAAATGCTTTGTCATTTCTTAATGCCTTTAAAAATAGCAGGCAATGACTTCACCCCGAGGAGCACTCAGGCGGCAGTCGAGCCGCGCAGCCCTGGGAGCCGGGGGAAGGTCTGCAGCCCGGGGAAGGCTCCTCCTGGGAACAGCCCTGCACGGCCCGCGCCCTCCCTTCCGCTGTCCTGCCTCGCAGTTCGGTGTCTTTACGGTTCGTCCCTGGCTCTCTGCCTGTTTTCGTGCTTACGATGCTTTCGTCACTTCCCACTCTTGGTTAAAACAAAAAATCCAGAACACGACAGAAACTCCCGCTAACGCGATGCCAAGCAGGAACCGCGCGCACCTGCGGGGAGCTGTGTGTCTGCACCTGCACAGACGTCCTTGGGTCCCTTGCAGGGGACCTGTGCTCCGCGAGGACACGGTGAGCGTTCCCACTGCCTGACTACTTCTGTCACCAACAAATTTCTGACCTGTCTTCCCAATTTCTCACCATGGCTATCTGGGTTGTGACACAAATCGGTAATTTCAATATCAGAATAAGCAAATCTAACAAGAAATCATGAGCCACAAAGGCCACAGTTCCCCTGTCCCCCCAGCAGGGCCTGGGCACGGACAGACGAAACGTGTTGCAGACGAGTGAGGGCAGTTAGGCATCGAGACGCAGCTGAAACTTGGGACTCACTAAGACAACCGAACACAAGAAATCAGGAAAGAGAAGACAGCACAGGCGTCTGGGGCACAGAACAGTCCCCAGGAAGATATTCAAGCTAAGAAAATCTTAGAAACAAACAGTGATTCCCAATGAAACGTGTCAGAGAGATATCACTCGAGTTAAGGTGAGATGCAAGAGCATTAGGATCGTAGGAGATTTGGGATACGATGTAGAAAATACTTGAGAAAGTTTTAGCCGAAATAGCCACAGGGCTTTTCAATTAAGAAACAAGATGTGAGCTTTCTGTGCAAGTGGAAATGCTGAGAATACTGACACAGGCTGGTTTCATCCGGAACTTCTCCTCCTGGAAAACTAAAAAAATAACCAAGAGCCAAAGACAAACGCAGTACTTCAGAGGGACACACAAAACCCGCTGGCCAACCACCTGCCCCCGAGGCCACGCAGTTCAGGAAGGTCGCAGTGGACGGGAAACCGTGAGCCCCAGCAGGTGCAGAGCAGGGGGAGGGCGCCCCACACGGCGGGACCACGGACAGCGGAAGAGACAGCATGACCTCACCGTCACCTGCACACAGGCAGCCCTGGGCTCTCCATGCAGAATAACAAACCGCTTCTAATAGTCCGATTCAGTCCCACGAACAGGAAAGTTTCCCTGAAGGAAGTGTTTGAAAGCTTTCTCATTCCTAGCATGCAACATCAACTACGAAAAACAAAACCTAAGTCTGGACGGGAAGGGCATGCCAGGACTGGGACAGTGGGACAACTGAGCACTGGTATTATACATTTTTTACAAATGAATATATGTTTCATACCCCAAATCTTAACACTCTGGAAGCCATTATTTTGATGTCTGTAGAAAAACAGGTCCAAATAAAACACAGGAATTCTGAGCAGACAAATTAATCATTTTATGCAAGAAAATTTAAAGCTGAATATTTGAGAAAGAATTTTTCAAGAACTTTCCTAGTCAGTGAGTACAAAATCAACATTTTAAAGGTTAAATACCTCTAGCTTCCTTGATAGCTTTCAGTTAAATAGTAGCTTGTCCCACAATAAAAACATAATCACATTCTAGATATCTAGAATTCACTAACTGCTTCCTCCTTGACTCAACCATAAAAAAGTGTCACTCGGGGGCATTTGTTTATTTATTTTTGCTTTAATGGAATTCATGCTGAGGGCACAGAATTCAAGTCTATCTTCATGGCTACTACACATCTTATACACCTTTATTCTGCCCCAAATCCTAATGGCAAACTAAAACTCACTGTTGAGAAATGCAAACAAATATAAAAATAAAATGTAAAAATTATTTTTTAAAAAATTTTACAAACCATACTCTGATTCACTAGCAATGAACACTTCCATTTACAAATTCATACTAAGTTGGTAAGAAAATAATAATAATTACTTAACGTGTGTCTTTCCTTGGATGGGCCACGGCTTGGAGGAGATGCCAGCCCCCACGAGAGAAAGGCCACTGTACGAGGCAGAGTCCGGTCACTGCTGGGCAGAAGTCCTTACACCAGTCTTATCAGTGAAGAAGTAGAGAGCGAGGAACGGGCAGGAAAGCTTAGCACATAATACTAGTTCTGCATTTGCTTTCTGAAGGAAATAGAGTCTAGAATCCCGCACGAGGCATCGCAGGCATCACCGTGCCCTGTGGTTTTTTCTTTTCTTTCACACGAAGTGTTTTAAGAGACGGAGAAGGGACTCAGACTTCGGAAGAGAAGTAACACCGTACACTTTCTCCAACATAAAGATGACCAACATATGCACAAACTAGCATTTACATGGTTTAAAAGTTTTCCTGTTGCAATGCATAATGATTCAAAAACACAAAACCCAAATTCTGTGTATTTTACAAGGAAATTGTAATGATCTTTTTTTTAAAAAAAAATTCAGGATTATTTATTTGTAGAGTCTTCAGATTTAAAATCAGGCACGTGTCTGACCGCAGAACACCGGCCATTCCCATTCTGCAGCACCAGTGCCCTGTGCTCTCAGCAATAGAGGAAGCGGCCGGCGCAATGTGCGCCAACCACCACTAGATGGCACCTGCGCCCAATTTATCAATATAAGGCTACTCCCTCCCCCACCTGGGTGCTACGTGTGTGGTCCCGGATTTCTGCATCGGATGAAGAGTCATCCACTTTCATCAGCAAAACAGGAACACCAAGAACTTACTTTAAAAGGTCATCAATGCAAACTTGTTATTTCTGTTGAAACACAGCTCTGTCAGTACAGCAATGCATCATTTTCATCAAAGTCTTTCAACCAAAGGTCTTAAAGCACCTTATACTTTTTGGTTTGCATAGTCATCAATATTTTCAGGAGCTAAAAATGTGAAGGGTTTTAAATTAATAATATACTTTCATTTGGGGGCAAAAATGGACTTAAATGCAATGACATATCTATATGCCTTAGATTGGGGGTATCATATAGCCAGCACATCCAATTTCAAAAATGTCCAACTTTTTGAAAATGTAATTCAATGTAATGAGTTAGCAGTTGACTTAAAATATTTTAGTAACTTACTGATTTGGAAATGTTTTCCAGTGGGTGTTTTTAAACCCTGGCTTCAAAGAAGTTCCTCTCAAAGTTAAAGCACATATGCCCTAAGAGCTGGAGAGAGGTTCAGGGAGAAGGATCTCGGGCCGGAGGTCAGCCAGTGTTCTCTGGACTCTGGACTCCAGCTGGGAGGTCCAAGTTCCAGCCCCTGGGCCACCCTGACCCTGTGTAATGTGGAGAACCCCTCACCCACTTAGGCCAGCTCTGGGCGGCATCCACCATCAACATCCCTGTGGACACAGCACTGCACACGCCGACCCAGACCAGCCCGCACGGTGCTAGTTGGAAAACGGGCAAGAGTCACTCAAGATTTGGGTGAGAAGGGATGGAAAGGAAACCACCCAGCTGGTTCCTCCCCTGGGTTCAGTCTCCCCAGCACTGCTCCAAGGATACCCAGGGTAGTGACCTGCTTCTCCCACAAGGGACAGTCACCCCCAGGCAACAGCAGGTTGCCACCTGGGTGAGGGACACAGTCTCCTTAAAGTGGCTCTTCCTTCACCACCCCCACCTCGGCAGGAGGGTCCAGGCAGGAGGACGGGGGTGGCTGAGGACTTGGGGGGAGCCACTGGGGGTGGGGAGGGAAGGAGAGAGAGAGAGGGAGGAGGGGGAGGATTTCCCAGGAGCAGGACTTAGGGGAGGAGGCCGGAGAACAGAGAAGACGGCGCCCGGGTCTGCAGCTGGCTGAGCACAGCACAGGGAGGAAGAGGTCACTGTACTCGTGAGGCATCCTTAGTTTTCTAAGTCCTTTTACGAGGAGAACTTTCCTGATGCTAAAATTATTGTCAGTCTTTGGGTGCTGTGTGTGTGTCTCCTGATAAGATGGCCTGAATAGCTCTGGGAACAGTTATGAATATTCCTGAGCACTGGCTGGGACCTGCTACCTAAATGCCCACAAAGTTAAAACTTTATTATTTTGTGAAGCTAAATATAGAAAACATACATCCCATGCTGTCCCATCAAACACTCTCTCTGATGGCGCCAGCGAAAGTGTAACAGGTGACACTGAACCGGCACGTACTGTGGACGGTGCAGCCACAGGCAGAAGGTGACCAAGCAGAACGTCACCTCGTGGGCAGCGGCTGGTCGGGCTGGTGCTTCTGTCCAGCCCAGAGCTTAGTCATAGCACGTCACGGTTACAAACACATAAATGAACGTAAAGACAGATTCCATGTCTCCCACGTACAGAGTTCAAACTCTGTACAAATACTACATATTAATATACAAATACAATATACAAATATTAAATTTCAAAAGTTCCACTCCACTATAGTGAGAAGAAGTGTTTTATATTTTACTTGAAAATTCAAGCAACTCTCCCCAAATGACAGCACTATATTGTTTCTGAAGTCTCAGGCAGGCTTCCTAAGCCACAGCAGTAACAGTAGGGCTTTAATTACAGTGTTCAGCATTAAAATGGTAACCAAAAAAAGTACATATACATTTCTCCTTCAGACGTCTTCATTACTTAGTTTTCATCTTCTCGTATTTATTAAGAGGAAAGAACTGTGTTCTTCTTTCTTGTGTATCTTCAGTTTTGCTCTTAATTTACAGCTCACCTTCAACTTTTCCAATTTTTAAAAAAGTCAAAGAAAAGAATTTCCGGCCCCGGCAGACAATGCCGCAGAAGGTCTCCGGAAAGCCCTAATTACGTTTACCCTCCAATCACTCAGTCATATTTCTATTTTGAGGAGCTGCAAAATAATATCTGTGATTGTTTTCCAGGAGCTTGCTGGCCAAGCAGGAGCCCTGAATCTACGAACTCAAAAATTTCAAAGCTAAGTGTTTTCCGTCAAATGCTGTTAGCAGAACTCAAAAGGAAAAGCGCGACCCCTTCCCCGTCCCGCCGGCTTCTCAGAGGCATCGTGCACAGGCCCTGCTGCTGCTGGGAGAACCCGCCTCGGCCACCGCGTGGACGCGGCACAGATGACACGAGGTGGGGGATGAGGGTGACGGCAACGCGCCAGCAAGCGTGACCGGGCACTCTGGGCTCGCCTCTGCCCTGCGGTTCTCATTCAGCCTACAACGTTCTTTTATTGCATTTCTCCACTATTTTTTGAAACATGATAGGTTCTAAAGGACATAGAAAACCAGTACTTTTTGAGTACGAACTTTGTGTAGGCAATTTCTAGACAATAACTGCACATGTGCGTAAGCATGTACTGTGTGCATGTGTCTGCGTGTGTGCATGTGTACATGTGTGCACGCAAGGGGGGCTGGAGGGAGGGTCACCCCATCGCAGTGGGTGGGCGTGGCTTCTCTGCAGACAAACTGTGCACGCGTCTCAGCTTGTGTCTTCTATTTGCTGAGGATGTCGTCTTGTCCGACACTCACGTATTCCCTCTCTGAACACGAGCCTTACCAGGGGTGCACCCCTCCTGCTGAAGTGAGCAGTGCACACAGCACACCCTGCTGTCCCCACAGAGCTCACCCTCCAGAGAGGAGAAGGGGAGAACAAACTCGAGCTAACCTTGAGGACGGCAGCCCTCGGCGCCCGTCAGAACTGGAAGGCTAACCCCCCTTGGAACCCCTGATGAAACGGCTTCCCCGAGCCAAGGCAGCAACGCGGGGGGTGACCAGGGACACGGTGTCCAAGGAACAGGGTCTGCAAAGGCACAAACGCGGGGTGCCCCACGCCCAACCAGCCGCGCACACCCTGGGACAGCGGCGGCCGCTTGAAGGTGGAGCGCGGGAGCCCAGGGCTCAGCGCAGCACCCCGGGGGTGTGCCTGCCACCTCTTCTGGGGAAAGCTAAAGGTTTTGGTGGAAACTTCAAAATGCACAAAAAGGATTACAAACCTACAAACAGTACACATTCCAACAGACATAAACCAGCTCAGCATTTGAATCAAGAACCCGTGGTAGAAACCCTGTCTGTGTCTGCACCTGAGTGCGCTGTCAGGTGAGCCCGGGGGTTGGGGCCGTCTGACGCCCCCCCAGCTGGGTGTCCAGGTGGCCCTGGGCCTTCTCCTGGCCCACCCCCCTGGCACCAGGACCCAAGAGGCTGGGGCAGAGGACACGAGCCAAGGTTTGGGGTCAGGCCCCCGTCTCGGTCACCCGGGGACCCGCAGCCAGGGCCTTGCCTCTGTGGACGCCATCGTTCCCAGGTGTCAGAGGAGGAAGTAACACCACTCAGCAAAGCTGCCCTGAGGGTCAAAGGAGACCGTGGTTGTAGCCGTCCCAGGCAGGCACTCAGAAAGCACTGGCTGGTCCTGTAACTACCTGGGAGAACCCCGCAGAGCTGTGACGGGGCTCCCCTGCCACGCCTGGCGGATACCCAGTGCCTCCCTCCGTTCCGTGTCTGCACTGGCCTCTCCCTTCCAGGGTGGGAACCGCGGCAACAGCCCGGGCCAAGCACTCCCCGCCTCCCACTGCCTCACCACCACTAGCGCCTACCTGGTTTTCTATTCTAAGACCTACAATCAATTTATCCAGTTCTTAAAAAACCGAATCTTAAAGCCTGTGACAAGGGCTTCGGGGCCCACCTGACGTTTCGCCCTCCCAAGCCGGCCTCCCTGGCCGCGGAGGCCCATCCGCACATTATACGGGCTCTGGGCTTTCATGGACACGCTTCTGCAGACCCAGGAATTGAAAACTTCCCAGGAGTCGCTACACGGTCCTCTTGTTCACTGTTGCAGCAGGGAGTCCCCCCTGGAGCCACCGACGGCCCGGGAGTGCGTCCCTCTGCTTCCTCAGAGACAGAACGACAGGGGCGCCCGCTCTGAGTTGGGGGGACACAGCCGGGCCCTCCAATGGCCACATCTGGCCACGTGCTCCCCACTCCCGCCTGGAGCCCCTCAGGTGCGCTGACCGGGGGGCAGGCGGTGGGTCTCCCTGTGCTGTCGGAACCCAGGTTTTCTCCTGCACCTGGGTGCACAGGTGAGTGAACGCTCTGGGCCTGCATTCCTGCTCTGCACGGCAGGGTTATTCCACCTGGTCCGCTGCTTCAAACACGAAACCCGCCCACCCCCAGCCTTGATGTGCTGGTCGGGGAGCCCAGCAGGCAGCACCGAGGTACGGGGCACAGCCTGGAACGGCCGGACCGCACGGGCATCTCCCCGTGAGCACGAGCCGATGTCTACCACGGGGCCATGTTCTTGCAACACTGCCGTTTCTCCATAACTGGATTCCCTTTGTTATGGTGAAATAAAACACAGATACAGAAAATACACAAAACCTATGGGCAGTTGAACAAATTACTCTCAAGTGAACACCCCTGCAGACACACCCCGATCAAGAAACAGAACCCCAACCCCGCCAGCCACCCGAAAGCCCCGCCACGAGGCCTGTCCACGCGGGGACCCTCCCTCCCCACGTGGGAAGCGACCCTGGCCTTACGCTACAGCTCACGCAGGCGTCTCTGCACGCCAGAGCTGGCCACAGCCTGGACTGAGATGTCCCTGCGGGTCCTTCAGCCTAGAGGCTGTCCCTCCACCCTTCTCTGCTAACGTCTTGTTTCTGGAACCCAAGCCCACCCCCCCACCGTGTGTCCCCACATCCACACGGTGCCAACTGCGTCCTCTCGCCTCTCGGTGCGCCCAGCAGGTGCCTCCGTCCCCCGTGCGTGTGGCAAGCTGGCTGTGCCGCCATCCCCTGAAGGACCAGACCGCTTCCCCCACGGCCCACGGGGGACGGAGGCAGAGTCTCTGCAAAGGACAGGGGGTCTGCAGCATCAGGGGAGGCGAGGAGGGATTTGGGGCCTTAGAGGGACAAAACTGGGAGGAACAAGACAGTGCACTTTATCATAACATCTTTAATCATGTGTAACAATGACCTTTCTGTCGTTAGGAGAAGGCCGAGCTCCCAACAACAGAACCATTGCCGAGGTGGACGAGCGGATCCCCATCAGAGCGGCTGTAGGCGGTGTAGACAGCACGCTCCGGACGGCTGCGGTTGAGTCTGTGCCGACCCCGACACGCGTGAGGCCCTCCAGGAGCTCCCGTCCGCGTGAGACCAGCCAGGACGGAAAACTGCAAAAGTGGAGAAGGATGGTGTGACTCCGGCACAGCCCGTAGGGACACCGTGAGACGCAGGTGACGGCCTAAAGGACCCCGAGGGTCAAACACACCATGGACGGAGGGCGCGGGCGTCTGCCGTCCCCGAGAGCGCGTCAACGCTGCCACCAGGAAACCGAGGAGGAGGAGGGCGTGAAGCTGGCAGAAGACGACGGCAGCCTGCGTGACCGCGTGACTGTTTCCACGCTGGCACCTTCCCGCGCACTCAGCAATTCGCACAAAACGACGTCTACACCGCTGTCCTCAGCTTTCCAAGAAGGTAACACCTGAGTGGACAAACTTCTCCCCAGGAAAGATTGAATACAGACTTTTCATCCTCTCTCTCCTGCGCACGGTGAACTCACCAGAAAGGCCAGACGCGAGACACTGACGACGGCTCTGCTAGACCAAGGTCCCAGCACCCGCCCGTCAGCCAGACCGGGGTCCCGGCACGTCCCGACACCCGCCCGTCAGCCAGACCGGGGTCCCGGCACGTCCCGACACCCGCCCGTCAGCCAGACCGGGGTCCCGGCACCCGCCCGTCAGCCAGACCAGGGTCCCGGCACGTCCCGACACCCGCCCGTCAGCCAGACCGGGGTCCCGGCACCCGCCCGTCAGCCAGAGCAAAGACACGGAAAGCTAAATACAGTCTTGTCTATCTGATCTTCACAGGACAGAAGAAAGCTGTAAAAAGAAACCTCATAAAAGTTATAATCTCAGGGAAACATACAGCAAATAACTGACACTTTATGTATCTCCAAGATAAGGAAATATTAAAAAATATGTATGTAGCCAGAGAGAAGGAGCACAAGGAGAAAAGAGTTCAGGAAAATCAAGTTGAAACTTTCCTTAACGTGTTGTTCATTCCATCTTCTTCTGCATGGGTATGTTCTATAAATCTATAAAAACTCTACTTTTTAATAGATTGGGAATATTGGGGTAGAACTCTTTGATCGCCAAATTTTCATTATCGAATTTAATGACAAAAATTTCATTATCAAAATTAATTAAAATGTATTACCAAGATTAATAAAATTCTATTAACCTTACCTTCAAAAAGACTGTGGGAAATGCTACCACTGTCACAACTAATTTGCCCACTGAAATTAAAAAGAAAAAATTCTAAGAAGCTAATTTTGAAGTTAACAGTAAAATTTAATTTTGCAAAAGAAAAAGAGAAAAGAAAAGCACTTGAATTTCATCTAACTAGAAACTAAAGAATAAGGTGGGTGGGCCATATTATTTTTCTGGTAGGAACAATACCAATTTATAGCAAATATGACACCAAAAAAGACGCTCAGTGGCCAGGCTCAAAGACCCTCCACGGCACCCGTGCTGGGCTCTCTGCATTCGCTGCTTCAACCTTCAGCCCCAGCCGCCCTCCCAACGGCCCCCCTGGGGCTGGACGCTCCGGAAAACCCAGAGAACGATGTTCCCCCAGGCCTCGCAGCGGGTCGCCCCAAACTGCGTGAGAGTCCAGCTGCAGAGACTGTCACTGCTGGCAGGCGGGCACACGGGAGCAGGAGGGGTCCCTGAGGAGGGGTCCTCCTCCAGCCCCCTGGTTGTCACAAAATAGTGGCAGCAAGTCAGCACTTCTGGGGTCATGGTGTCAGGGATGCATTCTCCTGCTGGCTGGGTTTCAGGAAGCAGTTTGATTGGCAGCAGCTTCCTCCTCTCAGCACAGAGATGACAGCTCCCCAGGTGGGTCGATTCCGTGAGGTTCTGGGAGCCCCTCAAGGAGGCCCTGCCTGGAACAGCAGCCCAGGCAGGGGTCCCGCCACCCCCCTACCGCCCGCCTTCCTGCTCACCGGGCCTAGAGAGGGTCTGGCCCTGCACTGAGACCAGAGAGGCAACGTTGCTTTGTGAGGAGGAACACCCCTACGACTTTAGAAACTCCACTTTATTTCGACAGAATGGAAATCTTTCTCTCAAAAATTTGTTTTGAATCAAAGAAAAAAGCGTTCCCTTTTAGGTGATCTGTGAGCCAGGCAGAGTTGAAGAAGGGAAATTTTCAACACAAGAGTCTTCCTCACCTCCCAGTGTTCACCATGTGTCAATGACACGCAACACAGGTTCCATCCGCAGAAACCGCCCAGGGGGATTTTTAAGATTTCAGGTTACAGCCAATTAAATACATCAAAAAGAGCAAACACCTAAACATTCAACTTCCTAACTGAATACACAGCAGTAAGCTCATTTTTACCATTTCAATGTATCAATAAAAACAACTTGTGGGTCCTAAAAAGGAGACAAAACTTTCAGATGTCAAAAAAGGAAAGAACAGCTAGGATTCTAACAGCATCGCCTCTGCGAAATGCTTTCGTTTCTAGAAGTTGTTTTCTTAAGACAACTGCAAAGCACATTGACTCACTCCCTCAGGTGAGCACTGACCGAGACGTTCTCCAGGGATGGACATGTTCTGTAAACCTGCCCCCCATGTGGTGGCTTCCGCGACCAGGGGCTATTTACCTGGGACGGGGCAGCCTTAGGTGTCACCTTTCTGTCATTCTGGATAAAAACGCATGCTCTGCCACCTGCCCGACAGAAACACCTGCCACTATATCTCAGAGAAAACACCTGACCAGCTCCGTACAGTCCAGCCTCTCTCTCCATCCTGATTCCAGATGAGCATCCTCCAAAATATTCACACAAATATGAATGAGTCCCCTGAACACCACACACAAGAAAACTTCCAAACAGTGAAGCGAGGGAGGCATGACTTCAACAAACTGTTTCTTCCCCAAAGTAATTCTAAGCTTGAATTCTTCACTTAGGATCACGGATGTCAGAGCTAATATACAAAGACCTCGTTCCGTTACATTCGGAGAACGGCAGCCACAGGAATGAGCCACAGCAAAATCCACACTATTAAACGCTCATCACTGACTTACTACAGTGAAAGGATGAAAGATCAGAAGTGCTGACACCAAAAAAAAAATTTTGGAAATATAAAAGCCCAAAGCATCAAACTCAACAAATTCTAAAATTATATCTTGGCCATGGAGAAGGCGCCAAAGACTTGCAAGACCTGAAACCCGGTCTTCCCTTCCTTTGTCACCCAGAAAACGAGGGGACAGACGAGAGCCACGCTTCCCGCCAGCGCTAGGGATGCGCCCTCTGTGCTCCGCAGTGAGGAGATGGCGTCTGAGAACCTCCAGCATAAAACAGCTTTTTAAATATGTAAAATACCATTTTCTATTCTCAGGCACTTAGATCGGAACACTAGCAAAGCACATAGGTCATCTTAACCCTAACATAATCTTAGAACAAAATTGTCTGAACCTCCGAAGGAGCCGAGCCCGAGACTACCCCAGATAATGAAACGTCTTCTCCGTGTCTGCTCGGGTATCTTCCAGATGTTTTATCACCTCAGCAAAATGCAAGAGCAGCCTGGAGACCACAGGCAGAGTGGCAGACAGTGGCACTGTTGTAGCCAAATGTCAGAGGAGACGACACGACGGAGGCCCTGCTGCCTGACCGGCTGCATTCCTGAGTACGGGACCAAGAGCAGGACTCGCTGTGCGGATCACCACTGGCGCCACCAGGGCAGGACGCGCAGGAGACGGGGATGGAGACAGATGCCCAAAGGGATGGCCCCAGACCGGAGGGATGACAACCTCCCTGACCCTGAGGGGGCCGCTCCGGCCTGAGACCTGTCCCAGCGCACACACGTGTGGCCTTGCACACGGCCCCCGTCACTCTCGGCACGCCTGCTCCGAGAGCCCCTTTCCTTCTTAGGTGCCAGATGCCGCATCCGAAGACAGCACCCCAGGCCCTGCGTGAAGAACGGAGGAACATTGCGGGCAGAAACAAAGTGCTATTATTCCGAGATACGGCACACTGTTTAAAATACTCCACAGCTCATCCAGATTCAAAAGAAAATGTTCTCTGTGTCTTTAATGTTGACCAAACTCTTCTTCGATACTAGCCAATCACCCCACCCTGCCAAAACGATGACAAATTAGCTTAAGTACTTGAAGTAGAATGGCTCAATCTTACTACTACACGACTTCAAAATTGTATTTACATATACACATATCTGATGTATGTAATATATAGACACAGTGTTTACCTGTGTGTATTAAGCACAATTCCTAGGTAAATACTGACATATCCCCAAGTTCTAGACACGCTGAACAGAAACATCGTAAGTATCCTCTGGTGGAGGGTAAGCATCCCAACAGCAAGAACGGAACGTCATTCACCGTTCACGCCTGGCGGCAACACGTCCAGCCCACGTTTGCTCAATCAACCAATCGACAGAAAGTCACGAGGTCAAAGGAAGCGAAAGGACCCATGTTTTCTACGCAATCACACATGTGAAACCATCAGCTAACCTCACTTTTACTATTGTATTAGGAAGACAAAGTACATGTTACTAAAAAAAATATATTGTCATGACTGGTCCAATTTTACCCTCTCAAATACTTCAGCACACCCACACACCCACCCCAACGCTCCGCTCCCCACGGCTTCATCCCACAGAAACTGACTGAAACTGATTTTATGCCAAGATATAAAACGTTTTCTGAATCTAACCCAATTCTGGAATGGGTGACGTGCAACTGTATGAAACTAAAATTGAAACAGGTCTTTAAAGAATGATGTCAGCAATTAATATTAGTGAACAAGTCAAAATCTTCACAAAATCTTATAAAAATGTCCCAGCACAATTTTTGTATATTCAAGACTAGTGAACACCTGATTATTTCAAAGGTTTTGTAAAATGTTTTTTCAAATTGATACAATATTTAAGCAGTTTATATAATTACTGAATAGCTCAAGGGATGTTCTATGTTTTTCAAAAATTAAACGAAAAGTTTTATCTTGAGAAGCTCTAATGCCATCAAAACTATCTTTTA
>CM052443.1:1963835-1982742 GCA_028533085.1 Varecia variegata | reverse complement strand
GTGCCCTTTGTTACTGGGGTTTCAAAACAACATCAAGAATTTGTTTCTAAGTGGAGTGTAGGCTATCGCCATAGAAACCACAGAGACTCTTTCTCTTGCTGGTGTGACGCACAACCTGTCCAGAACCTTCTGTTCAGAAAGATGCCCAAGCCAGTACTTGCAACCCTTTCTTCATACCTGAACTTCAAGACATCCCAAGTCACCTTGAAGTGACACATTTAACGGCACGTCAAGGCCCTTACTGATGTTTACCTCCACCCATGAGGCTTCCGAGGGCTCATGCCCTGGCTCGACATCTTCCAGTAGTTTTGACAAAGCAGGACCCAGTAATATTTATTCAAAAGATGGAAAATTTCAATCCACTCCACTCCTATAATTTTCTAGTCTAATACCAAAATAATCTGTATAAATCACATTCTCAGGAATCATCTAATAATCATTTTTTTAAAAAACCAGTAACATTATAGATTAATTCTAAATCAAAGGAAACATAGTAACCTGTCAGACTGGAAGCCTGACCATTATTTCAATATCAAAAATGTTCTCCACTTGTCTAGCTGAATGAACAAACCATTCCAATAACATATATTGGGGTCAATCACTGGATTATCATACATACGAACAACCTGATTTTATGATTTTGAGGGCAGCTGCCATTCTCCATCGGGTTTCAGCTATTACACTCAAGGCACATATGTAAATTTTTCTATGGGATGACCCAGTCATCAGGTAGCCACTGAATTGTATTTTGAATAATATATTTCAGTAACCAACTACATTGTTAAATGAAAACAGTATTCATATTAAATTTGGAATACAGTTTATTCATAGTGCTGAAAGTAATTATTCTGGAGTTAAAAGAAAGAACACGAGTAACACTCAGATTTGGCACATCTTTACGGGAACATATTTGGCAGCTAACAGTTCGCCCAAATGTCTTACTAATCTGTGAAAATACTTCTTTCAAACCAATGGCTTCCTTTGTAAATAAAGCAGGAGAGGAGGCCTCCTTTAAATGGATATTACTACACCAACCGTGCATACCAAATCAGGTAAAATTCCAGAAATGAAAGTATTACTTTCTAACCTTTAATTCCAGAGATGCATATCCCTAGCTTTTTAAAAATTCTAGTAAAACATGGATCTAAAACCACAATCTGTTTTAATATGTAAAGGTGTATGCTGATTGTATATGCAAACACTTGATCCTAACAGCAGTCTACACATGAAAATGGGCCAGTCGCAAAGCACGAGCGTGTCTCACGTTTAGGGTCAAGGGACCGAGTGCGATAGTCAAGGGGAAGGGAGAGGCTCTAAGGCACAGGACCGGCCTCCCTGGTCGCAAGTGCAGAAATACAGGAAAATGGAGACTTCCTGAAGGAAAATCTGACTCTTGCCTTCATTATCTTTCCTTCCTTTCAATCAGACTTTTTCTCTTCTGAAAACTCTTAATTCTTCAAATTGTGTATTTGGCACCTGTTCCAAGCACTTTCCTTATTCTATTAGGTTGAGTCACATGATGTGCCAGTTTTGGGGTAAAACCAGTTTAACAGTCGTGCCCCGCTATCCCTGGGGGACTGGTTCCAGGACCTCCCTCAGATACCCAAATCCAGGGATGCTCACATGCCTGATAGAAATGTGCGGTGTCTGCACCTGAGCCACGCACCCCCTCCCGCACACCAGACCGTCTCCAGGTGACCTGTAACCCCTAATACCCAGGAACGCTGTGAATAGTTTAGTGTTGCTTATGGAATAATGACAAGAAAAAAGTCTGTACGTGCTCTGTACAGACACAGTTTTTTTTTTTAATATTTTCGATCTGTAATTGGCTGAGTCCACAGAGGCAGAAGCCGTGGATAAGGGAGGCCAGATGTACTTGCAATTTCTCCTAAAACCTGGGGGCTTCCTGCCCGCTGAGTTACAGGGAGTATCCAAAGATAGGCGGAGAAGGTGGGTTCGGTGGAGTGGCATATGGATTTGATGGGACACGTTAGCATAACAAGAAATGGTCAAACACTGGGCAGTCAGATTAGCTAAACGCTAAGCAGGTAAACAGTGGCGACGGGCTCCCGCTGCGTGTGCGTCGGAGGTGGCGTCCCCCCACCAGTCGCTCCGTGGGACGGCAGGGACTCTGCCGGCAATCACTCACACGCAGCAAACCTTTCAGAGAGCTTGCGGCTTTTCTGGATGCTTCTATCCTCCGTAGGTCACCCAGATGCTTCCTGGGCAGAATTCTGTTCTGGCCCGTACACCTGAGGTTTCTGTTTACTTGTGAAGCAACATTCAGTTTTCCTAAGTGGTGGCTTCTAAGCTCCCTAATTCTGCTTTGTATTTGGAAATGCTGATTTTTAAAAGCTTCAATTACAAGCCCTTTCACCTCTCTTCTTCCCTAATTAAAAATATTAACTTTTTATGAAGTCAAAAAGCGTCTTTTCTATCAGTGCTATGTCACTGTCCCCATGGAGATTTCAATCTAGCTCAGGAACCCACGTTCAGTCACTGACTTGTCGGAGACGCTGCTGTCCTGTGGGACGTTGGTAGCGAGGGCTGCCGGGAATGGGACCGTCAGAACTTTCCAAAGACACACAGGGCAACACTCGACTGACAAAACAGGTCTCACGAAAAAAACAAGTTCCTTTCAGTTAATCTCATAATGAAAATTATTTCCAGATCCAGAAACAGCATTCAGATCAATTCCCGGATATCAAAAAAATGTTCAGGTAAAATTACGGCACACCGGAATTCACCGCAACCGGGCACAGATCTGAGCTCTAATCTCAACTCGCTGCCGTGAGCAGGCCGCCTAGCCCTTGTGAGAACTCCTGTTATGTTCTGCTCCTCAGTCTCAACATACTCGCTCTGACAATTTTACCAGTCATCCCATTAAAGTTCTATGAGAATTTAAAATAACTTAAATGTTTAAAAACCTAAGTAATCTTTTAAGTAACAGGGAAGGCATTTTCCAAAGTTGTATGCATTTTTTAAGGAAAAAAAGGCAAGCTACAGATCAAAACATAGGATCCAAAATACCCATTTTCCAAAGTAGCTGTTTCAAAGGCTTAGCCAAACCCTAAGAATCAGAATGTTTCGAGAGCAGTTAAATCAATGTAACATGGTCTCTCTCCTTAAGGAACACCTGTGAATCAGAAATTTAATGCTACACTAAACCATTAAAGATTCCTGCTACAATAGAAAGTTTGCATTTTTGGGCAGAAAGATACTGTCCTTGGGGATTACAAAAAGTGACCTCTGTAGACCTCCATGGCTCTTCAATATTTCATGACTGTCATGTCATAAATTTCTCTCCTTTCTCATATAATATCCTATTTATTCTATTGCCAACTTTTTGTTAAATTTAATGATATATATCTTGTTACAGCATCACCTGAGGCATATATTAAATTTCTCAAAAAATAAGTTACATACAGACAAAATAAACACAATGTCTTTAACAAATAATAGTCTCTAAAATTTAATGAACCTGAGACGAAAAAAGAAGAGTAAATTCCAATTTATAATGAAAATAATCTGGTCCTTCCATCCTCTTGACAGTGAAAGCACCACTGACTCAACTTACCGACTCCTTGACCACCACCACGGATGGGCGTGCAGCCCAGGAGATTTTCCAAAGATTAAAATATTTCTCTTCCAAGGGGGAAAAAATATACAGTGCTAGCCTAATATTTTATCCACCGTGTGCTCCAAAAGGTAGTCATAGTCTTACTGGAACACAAGCAGTAAAATGTATAGTTGTAAAAATAAAAAAAGAAAACCAAGAATTAAACTTGAAAAACGCCAACCAGGGGTCACAACTGGGTCAACGAGGTTTGCAAGATAAATTATTAGGAGAGTCCCACAGAGCTGATGGAATGAGCAGTGCGTTTTCAGAGACTACCAGTCTCCCACTCCTCCCGAGAAGTGAAATAGGGCCAGCGCGTAACGCGTTAGCACGCACTGACAGCTGTGTGCAGATTCCGCACAGGTTTCTCCAAGGATCACAGAAACGATTTGTTTTCTACATTTTTGTTGATTCAACATGCATTTGAGTGTAAGAGACCCTCATATAACACAGGTGTAAACCTGTGGTATTTAAACTCCGCTCCGAAAACTTGGCTAAATCTCTAACAAGGAAAAAATAATGCTGATTTCTGTCTGGTTTTGAAGAAGTGCGAGACAGTCGTTTTCCTCACTACAGAACACAAGCAGCCCTGCACCTGACTGTGGTTTCCACCTGTCCTAAGCGCTCAGGTAAAAGCAACACCTGTTAACCAGTTTGCGGGGAGAAGAGAAAATACCCCTGGCTTTGTGGAGAAAGTTACAAGTTCTGTAACTGAAACATCACCTTCCACTTAAAACAATTACCCGAAGCAAAAACTAATGAAGGAAATACCAAAATGTTTAAAATTTATAGAAAGAAGAATTATGAAAGCAAAGTTGGTCAGGTATCTTTAAATATGTACCTGGCTGCTATTTGGAAAGTCACCTGTTCCAATTAACTGTCTCTAAACCCACAGGGTTACTTGAATCCAAGGAGATTAATTATAAGTGCACACCGATATGAAGATACTCGCATACCCGACTTGTTCGGTGTAAGAGAGGAAGAGAGCTCAGGAAAGTCCACATGTGTATGTGTGCAAGTGCGTCTGTGCCTGTGCCTGTGGTGTGTGCAAGCATGTGCATATGTGTGCACATGCATGTGTCATATGGTGAGACCTGGGTGTGGGACAGAAAAGGAAGAGAGGGGCACATCTCAGAGGGGTCCCTGGCCACACTCTCTGCTCAGAGTTACTGATGCCCAGGAGAGATCATCAACTCAAGAGGCCACTGGTGCTAATCTGTGCAAACGCAGATGGGTCATTAGCAAGTGAGCCCACAGGTGCTGAGTCTGCAACCCGCCAGCGAAAGCTCTAGGCACAGGCTGGAGGCGAGATACCCAGGTGTGGAGCCACCTGGGAACGGGGACCCTGGGCAAGAGCACCCGGGCATGGGTTACCTGGGCACGAGGTTCCTCAGGCACCTGAGCATGGAGTCACCTGGGTGCGGGTCCACCTGGGTGAGGGACCACCCGAGCCCAGGCTCTCGGGTTCAGGGTTACCTGGAGCAGGGCCACCTGGGTACGCTTGGCTCACCTGGTGTGGCTTCTGGGGCGACCTCCTCGCCGCTGTCTTCAGAGCCTGGGGAGTCCGCGGTGGCGCAGGCCGAGCCAGGGCTGCTGGGCTGGGAGGCAGAGTCGCCCTCGCTGAGCGAGCCGCAGCGGGTGCGCACGGGCCTGTCACTGTCGCCGTCCCTGTCCCGGCGAGCGCGGCGGTGCACGCGGGAGTGCAGCACCATCTGGTGATACGTGCGGAAGATCTTGCCGCACTCGAAACACTCGGACGACTTGCCCTGGCCGGTGGTGGCCGCAGCCCTGCGGCTGGGGCGCGCGGCGGGCCTGGGGTCGAGGTGTCCGGGCAGCATGGGGTCCCCGGGCACGCTCGCCCTCTTCCTGGGGGGGCCCTGCGCGGCCGCTGCATCCTGCTCGCGCTTGCGCTTCTCCTGGCTCACCAGGACGTACTCGCGCCGGTCCTTGTCGAAGGCCACATCCCCGGCCAGCGCCTCGTCCCAGGCCCCGTACTTGAGGTACTCAGCCGGCTCGGCCACCTTGCCCCTGGTGGCCAGCTGCCAGGCTTGGTAGCTGTTGACGGGGTCCAGCTCCGCCACCCGCCTTCCAGCCTGCCCGCCGAGGGGCACGTCGCCGGCCACCGAGGGCCGCAGGTTCAGGCACTGTAGGAAGAACTGCTTGGTGTCCGAGGGGCCCTCCGCGGCCTCCTCCTCGGCCGGGGCCCGCGTCCGGCTGGCCTCGACCTTGCGGTGTATGGCGTTATGGGCGTTCAAGCTGTCCAGGTTTGTAAACAGGTTCCCACACTTGGTGCAGACTTCGTAGAGGGACAGGCCGGTGACGATCACCTCCTCCTGGACTACGTTGTTGATGGTGGCGATGAGGTCCAGCTCGCTCCGGGGCCGGTTCTTGCTCCCCGTCTTGGGGCCATGCGCCTTCATGTGGTTCTTGAGGAACCACGGCTCCTTGAACCTGCGGCCACAGATGTGGCAGCCGTGGTCGAAGGAGCCCCTGTGCTTCTTCATGTGCGCCTTCAGGAACCAGGTCTGGCTGAAGGCCTGGCCGCACACCTCGCAGGGGAACTCGCCGGGGCTCATCTCGGGCTTGCCGTTCTCCGCGCACGCCTCGCCGCCGTTGGGTACCTGCGCTGTGATGTGGTCCCTCTCGATGTGGCTCAGCAGCGACTCCTCGCGCAGAGTCACGTAGCTGCACAGCCTGCACTTGAACGGCTTGTGCGCCTGGTGCACGTGCAGCTCCAGGTCCTTCTTGCGCTCGAACTGGCTCTTGCAGAAGGAGCACTGGGCCATGGCCTTGGCCTCCTCGGGCGCGCACGCGGCCTCCGCGCCCTTCCTGCTCCGCAGCAGGAGCCTGCTGCCGTCCGCCGCGCCGTTCAGGACCCTGCCGCCGTCCGCCGCGCCGTTCAGGAGCCTGTTGCAGGCCGACGTGCTCTTCGTGGGGCTGGCGCAGGCGTCCAGGCCCTCGGACACGCGCATCTCGCCCAGCTGGGCCTCGCCCGCCTCCGGCTCATGTCCCTGAATCAAAGTCCCCGTGCGGTGGCTGCGGATGTGAATCTTCAGGTTGCCCTTCTGGGAAGCCCTGTGGTCGCAGTAGGGACACTTGTAGGGCTTCTCGCCCGTGTGCTTGCGCATGTGCTGCGAAAGCGAGCTCTGGAAGGGGAAGCTCTTGCCACAGATGCAGCAGCTGTGGCACGTGGCCTTGTCCCCGTCCGCCTCGTGGCCCCTGCCAGCCCTGGTGGGGCTGGGGCCCCGCCTCAGCTCCATCTCGGCTTCTCTGCTGCGATCCATCCGAGCGACAGCGCGGCGCGGGTGGCGGCACGGCTTTGTGTCGCAGGGCGCCGCGACGGGGTCCTATCTCTCCATTCTCAGAAGAGCTCACGGCTTCCCCGAGGACGCGCTGCTAGGAGGGGCGCGCGTTCACGTGGAGAGCATGGCAGCCGGGCCAGCACCTGCAACACACAGGGAGTCTCGTGAGCACCGCTGCGCACCCGCACGCAGGCATTCCATAAAAACAATCCAGTCCAAACCAACAAAAACTCAAATAGGTGAACAAGTAGCTGTTCACCTTCTTTAAAAAAAATCAGTAACAGATAATTATCGATAATGAACTGTGGCGTTAATTAATTAAAATAATTGTAAATGACTATGCACTAAAATAATTTTCTTTTGCCAGTAAGATACCAAATCATTAACGAAAGAGTGTGGTACCAGAGTCTGCACAGGTGTGAGGACCACAGGCTACCCGGGAGGAGTCTGTGTGGCCATGAGGGACAGAGAGGAGGGTGTGGAGTCCTAGCCCAGGTGGCACCGCCTCCTGCACACCTGGGCTGTGTGGTACGGCCTGTTGCTACGAGCCTGTACAGCATGTGGGGGTGCGAGCAGTTTTAGCACAGTGGGACTAACATATCTGAACACAGAAAAGGTTCAGTAAAAAGAAGGCATTACGATCTGATGGGACCACTGTCACATACATGGTCCATCCTTGACACAACTCGGACTGTACATGATTATGTCTAAAGAAATGAGTCTTCCATCAAGAAGGGAGAAACAACACAACACGCACATGGCACCCTGAGCTCCAGCGGCTGCAGGACCCTGGGGCAGAAGCTGTCCTGCCTGGCACCGCTCCCACGTGTGTGCGGCCACGAGCTCTGTCGCAGATCAGCCAAGATCAGCCCGTGGCAGCCTCACTCCGGTGCCCCTTAAAGTCTCCCTTCCCTTCCTGCCCTGTGTGTTTGCTCTTGGGCCCCCTGCCACTCTCCCCTGAAGGGACCCCAGGCTCTGGCCACAGAGCCGTGCAGCCTCTCGGTCCTACCTCCCCACTTCCCCATGGGGCAGACACCCACAGTGCCCTCCTAACGAGACTGGGTCTCCCCCAAAGGTGGTACCCGAGCCTGATGACAGCAGGCACCCATCACACTGTACGGCCACTGTCTCCTCAGGCCCATCCTCCCCACAGAGAGGGGGACAGGTCCTGCCTGAGCACCCCCCCGCCCTCCACCAGGCACATAGGCCAAGGCTAGCCAGGCAGAGCTGGCCCATGTGCCTGTGTGCAGCACAGGTGGGCAACACCAGGGCTGGGGGACACGCAGGTCAAGATGCCCATAAGCTGCCCCGCAGAGGTCCTGCCCCCTTCACCACGGCAGGTCCAGCAGAGGGCTCAGCAGAGGAGCTCGCAGAGAAGGGAGCCCAAACATTCCTGACTCCAGGAAAAAGTAGAAATCACAGCTTCCCTTACAACTGGATAAATAAATGAGCTTACCAAGAACACTGCTTCATGACAACTGACTTTGAGCTAATTTAAACTATTCTGTCAAACTTTCTTGTTCTTGGCACAAGTGCTGGAGGACGTACATCGTTTATGATGATGATTTTATAAGGCGAATGATTTTCAAGAAGCCCCTTTTCCCCCAGGCCTTACTTCCCCACCACCCTCGGCAAAAATGTTGAATCTGAAATAAAAGTACGAATGAAACATGCTATTTAACTTAGTGACTGAATCTGGTATAAAAACCTTATGAGTTTAAAGAACCATACAGAAATAAGTTCCAGAGAGAAGAAAAACCAACTAAAACCCTGGAAATTGGGGGCTCTAAAATAATTTTACAGACTCCAGCAGGCCAATAATGTTTGTCAATAAAGGATGTCGAATGTCAAGACAGTTCTCGAGAATCAAACAGCCAGGAGCCAGCGCAGACTCAGAGTGGGAGCCCCCGACCAGGGAAGGGCCGTGAGGGCAGCCCACAAGTGCACCTTGAAATAGCAAAAGTGAATTGTTCAAGTGCACACACTTGCCGGAATCATCAAAACTTTGTGTTCTGTGGCTACCGGTGCCCGCCTCCTTCCACAGAGCGGCAGCCCTCGCGCCAGCCCTCGCGCCAGCCATCCGTGCAGGTGGCGGGGGCTCGGCGAGCATGGGCAGCCCTCATCTCTCAGGAGCAGGACAGGGAAACACACAGGGAAGCCAGGGTCACTGGAGCCCCTAACAAGCCCCTCCTCGGGGCACCCACCACCCAGATCCCTGCTCAAGGAGAACTTGACGACACCCCCACCCACCCCCAGTCCGCTCTCTCTGCCTCCAAGCAGCTTCCTGCCCTGCAGCCCCTCAGACCCAGAGCACGCTCTCCAGGAGTGTTTGTCACCACATGGTGTCACCCCTGCCTCTGGAACTCAGCCCGTCCAGCCCCCATGGGCAGCAGCAGGCCCAATACCCCAGGCCACGTTGTCCCAGGCCACGTCCACCCTCCTGCACCCCTAACAGGGCCCTGCACCTCTGTCCCTGCTCACTGAGCTGGCTAGCCGTTCCTGGTGACAGCCTGGACCCCCACCCCAGCCAAAGCGGGACATGTGCCCTCAGGCAGCCCAGAGACTGGAGAACACAGTTTCAGTCCTCCCTCTAAACCAGCTTAACAGCTCTGCCCCACACGGGGAAATGCCCCCGTGAGCAGAACAAGCCGCCTTTCTCTCCCGCTTCCTCCCTTCTCTGCCACCCCCATCTTTCAAAAATAAGCCCTGCTGGAAACCCCTGCGATAACTGCACGGGGTGTGTCTTTAAAAGACTTAGAAACATTTTAAAGGAAAAATACATAAATGTAGAAATGCCAAAAGTACTATGTAACGGTAACCAACAATTTAAGCCCACACCACCATTATCTTAGGGAACCCATAACTGGAACAAAGCTGCCCTGCTCAGAGGTCCCTCAGTGGTCCCTCCTGAGGCCCACAACCGACTCCCCCAGTGTCTCACAAACTTTAAAAAAAACAGTCAAAAATTAATTCCCTGCAACTGACTCTCCTCAGGGTTACTCAGGGGCCAAATCAACTGATCTTGGTAATCATTCTTTTTAGCTGCAGGCAAAAACTGCTATTTAAGACAAGGGCATCACTTCCAGAAAAGAGCAGGAACTCGGAACTCAGAACTTCCAACTTTCAAACGCCGCCGGGCGGCCGCCCCCATTAGAGGGATTATCAGACGGTCCCAGCCCCCCTGGCACTACTACCCGTCTTTGAAAACCACCAGCCCCTGCCAGCAGAGGGCGTCCGACAGCATCTCCACCTTGACTCTGGTCCCTCGCCCGCCCTGTGCGGAAGTGTCACTCTGCTCAGTTCTAGCCAAAGCCATCCTGGTCCTGAGCTGCTCTCTGTCCTCAAGGGAGTGCGAGCTGGCGTTCAGCTTTCCCTGAAGCACACTGGCCTTGCGGAGCTGCTAGATGCCAGCTTGCTGCCCAGCCTGAGCGAACAAAGAAAGTCCTGCAGCGACACCAATACAGGAGGGGGAAAAGGGGTGCCAAGTCGGGACCGATGGCAGAGAGCGAACCGAACCCATGGTTTGCCTATAGCGCATCAAAGTTTTGTTGTTCTTGTAAGAGGTATTGCAAACTTTTTCCAAGGCTGAAATTGAGAACTTGCCAGACAAAACTATAATTTAACTGTTTAGGCATAAATATGACTTGCTGATTAGGGTTTTAAAACAGATTTCCTGTGGCTCTGTGCGTGCGTGTGTGCGTGTGTGCACGTGTGTGTGTGCATGTGTGTGTGCGCGCATTTCTCTGGGGATGTAATGAACAGTTTGAACCTACTTTTTTAAAATCCCTTATAAAATTTCTCAAATAAGAAATATATTTCATTTTGAATAACTTGGGTAATTTAATATTTAGAAAAATAAGAAAACATAAAATGTTGATTAAAGGAAAAATGTGTATTCATAACATAAAAATGCATTAAAATGGAGAAAGGTGGGGTGAAGAGAGGACAAGATATAAAGGCGGAAACCAAAACAAGCAGCTAAACTTTACAAAATAATCACGTAAACACACAAATAAAGCACTAGTTCTAAATACACACGGTAAGACTGCCACCATACTTAGGGACATTATTCTCTTTTTCTTTCTTTTTTGGTCTGCATAGTACACATGACATTAAGTGACTTTCCCCGATTACTTACACTTGCTGAATTTGGGATAAATTTAATCTGTGGGCAAATGTTTCAGCTAATAAATCCCTTCTGTAAGTGAGGACCCTGCGCACTGTGCTTCCCACCTGACACAGTGCAGCAAAGTCACTTCCTGACACTCACCCTGGCGAGCTGCTCAAACAGTTCCCCTGCAGGGCGATGTGCACCCAGGGCTCACCCCACCGACACCACAGAAACTTCTTTACAAAGGGGCATTGCAAAGCCTCAGGCCAACACGCATAGTGGGGAGAAAACACATTGTAACAGAGCCAAAGGATACACACAGAACAGGTGTGAAGGGACAGCCAGGCTCTCTGAACTCCCCAGGAGAACTCCAGGAGACCAGAGCCTGCGCCTCGGAGGGACTCCCCCCATCCAGGGTGGTGCAATGCGACCTTGACAAGGTTCCAGGCCACGTATGAGGAGCCGAAGAATCAAAGCTCACTAAGAAATAGCACTTCGCTTTCAGGAGCTCACAAGTCAGACAGGGAAGCAAACATGTAAACATACACACCATCATAAAACAATGTGCTGGCAGCACACCAGCAGGACACGGAGAAGTTTCCAGAAGGCCGGGGAGGGAGACTGTTTACCATATTTGCAAGGACTCACCAGGTCTTCCCAGGGAACTTGAGGCTCACGTGGCACTCAAGCTGGTGTGGCTTAAATCTAAGCAATACCCTCAGGCATGGCCTCTAGGACCCACTTCTGCCATCGGACACAGTCAGGTGCCCCAACATGTTGTGAGTGACAGACTACCTGGGATCAAAAGCCAGTTCTGCCATTAACTCAAATCAGCTGTGTGATTTAGCAAGTGTCTTAGCCTCTCTGTTCCTCAGTCCATTTCTTCACCTTTAAAATGTAAATGATAGTAATGATACCTATATTATACTTTGGGGAGGTTTAAATTAATTCATGCAAGACACAATGTTTTACACACAGTAAATGGTCAATACATCTTAGATATTATTAATAAGTACTTGTTGAATAAGTGAACCAAATGTCAATGCAGTGTCCAAAGGTGCCTGGTCAATGGCAGTGACAACATATGGCTTAATAAATTCAAAAGGACAAAATAGTGGCTTAAAACGCGGAATTAGAAATAGCGAAATAATAATGCCTATATATTTACTGGGCCCTTACAGGTTGTACCACAGCAGGTTATTTAATACAACTAACAATTCCTGCACCAACAGCTATAATCATCTACAACAAACATGTTCGAACACATTTTAGCTCCTTATAAAAATTAAACTTGAATATGCACTGGATATTAGATGATATTTGAGAACTACTATTACTTTTGTTAAATTGGTAAATACTGGAGAATGTTCTTATTTTTTGGAAATGTGTCATGAAATATTTAGAGGTGTTTTACAAAGGAGAGAGGGAGCCAAATGCGCTAAAATATTAACTGCTGGATCTAAATGTTAGGTGTGTGTATGTTCATTTGTTACTCTTTCCATTTTTACAGATTTGGGAAATTTTTCACAAAAGAACTTAAAACAAATAAATCCCACTTGCCAGTGCAGCAAATGAAGGCAGAGGAGCTGGGGAGGGAGGAGGCTGGGGAGCCTCTGCCCCACCCACCCCTCCCCCACCTGTCCACCTCCCCCACCAGTCCACCTCCCCTTGCTCCAAGGATGCTGGGAGGACTCTAAGGAATGCAGTTTGGGGAATTACCTTTAGTTAATTCTCGTTTTCAAAAGAAAGTGAAGGAAAGAAAAATCATCTGAGTATTATCAATTTGTTCTAATGAAAAGCATTATTTTAAGAGATTGCTTTCTCATGTTTTAGAAGCTTGCCCAGAGACATTAAAGAAATCCACCCACCACCTCCAGTTGCAAAGCCTCGCAGACAACATGAAGTCCCAAGATCACCAGCCAAAATCACAGAACCCGAGTTTATTTCTGGCTATCCTTGCTGCCACTTCTCGAGGTATACAAGCAGCAATGCTGTTGAGTTTTCGCTTCCATATTTTCAATAATAATTTTCTGACCAGTTAAATATGGCATTGTCAGGGAAAAAATGCAAAATATCTCGTACTTTAAAATAATAAGCATGTCTCTGATCAATAGGAAACCTTGCCATTTCTCTCCTCTGTGAATTCAACCAGTACACAACAAAAGCTGGCTGGTTCTGTACTGATTTCCCTAAAACTATCTAAGTTGACTCTGTCAAAATCTTACCCTGAGCAAGGCCATCAGACGGCTAATTTTCAAATATGCTCTACCATATAGAGCAATTTCCCAAACAATACAGCTCTTAAAGTTTGTTTAGACCAAGCAGAGCCAGGCTGCAGACACCAGGAGGAACAAAGAGGCCCTTGGAAAACTGAAAGTGCCGTTTCCTGCGAGGATCCCTGCAGCCAGCCTTTGTCAGATTGGAGAAGCAAAACTGAAGTCGGGGCTGTTTTTCAAATCACTATCTGGTCTCGCATTTTTTTCAGTTCTGGTTCATTAATTAACCATATCACGATACTAAAAAACCGTTCTGGCTTCCTCGAAGCCATGTGGCTTTGCTTAGGCCTGTCTGCTTCCCCTCTGATCACCTTCCAGGGGGCACGATGTCAGCCAGGGCTGGACGCAGGAGTGAGCGTCCTCCCCAACGGGATTCCTGAGAGCGGGCTGGAGTGGAATGTGAGGAATCGTGATGCCGGGAAGACGCCAAAAGGCTCAGGGCAGACAGAATGCTTAAGATATTTACAGAGTTGTCTGCAAGGGAGTGCTATGGCTCCAAAAGGCAAATCATAAAATCCAAAGAGCAACTCCCTCTCCACGCGGTTCTGGAGGGCGACTCTGGGAAAGTTACTCCAGGCCACGGCTCCGGGGTCTGCCCAGAAACCCAAGCGTGTGCTGAGTGGGCGCTGGCCAGGCGGGGTGTTGGTATACTGTGTGTGTTGTTCTCCGGGAGACAATGAACCCGGCTTCACGAGTTACACTGTAGTATTATGAGCCATGAATTAAAATACATCATTAACATCCTGGACAAGCTTATCTTACTACTGAGACAAAAAGCCTATTCTTTGAACAAATGGGGAAAAATTCCATAACAACAATGAAGAGTTCCTCTCCCTACTAGCCATTCTGTACGAGAGTAACAATCACAGGCTTATAGTCCCCAGACCAGGGTCCCGACGCGCTCATGAAGCGATGCATTCACTGCTGGTGGGGCAGGCAGGGCGCTGACAAGGCCTCGAGGCGGCTGCTGTTCTCAGACCAATCAATAATCCATTATGAACAAGCTACATTTCCACTCTAATAAGAAATGAATAAAAGGCGACCAGAATCAGCAGCATTCACAAGAAACTCCACCCACCCCCCACTAGGGGAACGAGGACACAAAACCCCACTATCCCAGGGAGCAGCCCGGGCGGAGACGCAGCCCGACTGCCCTCCACGAACCTGCCCGAGTGTGCCCACACGGTTCTGCTAGAAGCACGCATCTCCAAGGTAAGTCTCCCATAGGCTTTGTTCAGAAAACGGGGCTTTCTTAAACAAAGGTTTCCTTTACGTTATTTAGCACCTCCCAAATAAATCAAAGCACGCGCCAACACGTTAGCCCCCAAATGCAGCGCGCTGTCCACGATACGGTTTTATCACACAAACTCTGTGATCCTTAAGTGAGACTCGCTCCAGTCAGTCCCTCGGACCACGGCTTTGGAGTCATCACTGTATGCATAGCAAAACGCATATATGACCTAAATGTCATTCTTCTGCAAGTAGGTTAACACCTTTCAGGAAGTTGTTCACCACACACTGTCCAAGAGCCCAAATAAATCCCTGGTTCAGGAGAAAAGAGAGAACTCCACCTTCCAGATAGAACAGCATTTGCTAACAGTAAAGATAATAGGGCCATGTATTTCCAAACTAAATAAAACAACAGGAATGTGGAAGCTGCCCATGTGTCCTTCTACTAAAATACACAGGTTGGTGCTCAGATCTGGCCTGGAGGGCAGCGTGCAGCCACATACACAATATAATTACTTATCACATCCAGAGAAGTCCGAGAATAAACGAGGAAGGATGTGGGAATTTTCTTTCCTTAGTCACTAATAACATATCCTGGGAAATTCAAAGTAGTTATGGAGACTTTAATAACTCAGTGTCCATGGGAAAATAAGGGGGTGGGTATTTTTATATCAGAGGGGAAGCCGCCTCTCCTTACCTATTGTTCTTTTGCTCTACAGAATTAACACATTGCTGCTACTCATTATTTACTATTTACTCTTTCCCAAGTCTCATACTGAGTAGTTACTTTGCCAATCTGTTTGTCACTAAACAAGTAAACTTCACAAAACTAGAAAGAAAAGCCGAATGCGGGAGCCGGGGCTGGCTCTGTAATTTTCCGCAGATACACGCGCTGTGAGGGCCCCTCCTCTGCCACAAAGGGCTGGCGTGAGGGATTTGGGGGTAAATCCAGCCTTCCTGGAGCAGCCAGCACTGCCAGTATAGTTAATGATCTTGTCAACATTTCCATTAAGAGCCCCATGTCCAGAAGCTTAGAACTGCATCTCCCCAAACTGGCAGCACAGATGAAGTCCCGTGGCCACGCAGGGCCGCTCTGCGTCCCACAGACACGGAACACGTCACACGCCACGCACTCCACGAGCCACGAGAGCCCCAGCTCTTCACTTCCACTCTTTCCACTCCCTGCACCACGACAGTGAAGCCAGACTTGCGAATCATTCAGAAAGAGTGAAGACTTGGGGAACACCAGAGAAAATGGAAGACCTGTAACTTTCTATTTTTTAATAAAAATGGAAAATCAGAAGGCCCTAGATAAATTGCAGTGAGAATCCAATGTAAAAGTAGCTCTAAGGCTTTTACTGAGCCCAAACTGAGAAGTGTAGAAACTGTTGAATAATTCAGTGTCTGATATAAATTTTTTTTTAATTTCTTTAGAAATTATCAGCAGTGAAAACAAAACAACTATGTAGAAACTCTTATTTTCTTACCATGTAACACTTCTTGGTCATTACAAGACATATTTTTTTAATTTCCATTAGTTGATTGTAAAATCTATTTTAACTGAAATTTGTTCCTACAAATGGGGTATTTTAGTGGCAAACCAATAGCCAAGAAAAATATTTCACCCCCTCAAACATACACACTGACCTATTTTCCAACTCGAAGATAAAAACCAACATTTCTCTCCCAGTGTAAGAAAACAGATTGCAATTGATACCTGTCTAACATTATCTCTTTCCTCTGTGCTTTTTGTAAAAGATCCTAGAGGTCCCCGCCATCAGCTGAAAGAAAGAACTGTGCCCAAGAGTACAAAGAGGAACAATTATGTGCAGTAAGCCATAAAACATCCTGTTAAACATTACCTTCCGAGGTAGTACTGTTTAGCACAAAAGTCAGCCCCAAAAATCCCTTCATTAAGAGCTCATGGGGAAAAATAAACACTTCAATAATCAATCTCACTGAATTCTAAGCACTTGCTTACACATTTTCTATAAAAAACACCTTGAAATGGAGTATATTTTGACAGGATAACTCAAAGGCATATCATGCAAGAAATTATTTAAGATTTTGTTTACCATTATACAAACACCAATCAATACTTTAAAGGGATCAAAACTACAAAAAAACAAACCTTCCAAGAACGCCTTACTATACATAGCACACACACTCTAACTAGTTTAAATTTTCCAGACCCATTACTGCCAATAACATGACCTAGTTTATCACTAACATGCACAGCACCTTTGAAAGCAGTTGGGTATTTCAGCCGCTTAAGGAGAGTGATCTATCAGAGAGTGTTTACAAAGAACAATCCCTGATAAAAACATGATGTCACATCTCCATAGGATTTCTCCTGCACTGCCTGTCTGAAAATATTTTTTCAAACACACTTACTGACACATCGCTGCAAGTTCTAAGTGCCAAAGATAAAAGACCATCTACGCTTTCCTTGCATGGAACAACAAATGATAAATAAGCAAAATCCCACCGTAATTCCCCATACTAATGTTGTTATATTATTCAGCTACAAAAGTTAAGAAAATTTTGCATCTGCAGTGATTGCAAATGATCTTGCAGAAATGAGGACAGCAGTATTTTTCTAAGCCAAAGCATCTTACCCAGCAACAGCTCTTGGTAAATGTAAACATAAAACATAACAAGGCAGATTTTTTAATGTCAAAGCACCCAACCCCCGCCTCCTAGGTCCCTGGAGAGAAGAGCTATCCACCCCTTACCCCAGCCTGGACTATTTGGGATGTTTCATGGGGACAACACCGTCGGGTGTCACACAGAGACAAACAGCAATCACAACAGTTGCTTGCAAGCATTTTCCAAGAACCCAAAGACCATGACACTAATTGAGTGACTACATCTGGATGGTCTACTTAGTCGTGGCAAGGTCTGTATTTAAAATCAAGGTCAGCATGGCAGTGGGTGTTTGTGATTCAGTGACGTGTTCGTCCTACTAACAGCCATTCTCTCTCCCTCTTCATTCCACTTCCCCCACTGCCCCACCGGAAGCGCCCGGCAACACACACCACCCTGGACTCCGCCTCTCTGATTTGCCCAGTGCGAACCTGCACAGATGTGCCAGGCCTTGCTGGGGGACAGATGGAGATTCAAAGGGCCGCAGCCAGCACAGGTGGGGGACCGAGGGCTCGGACCTGCCAGGGCCTCGGCCAGGGTCAGCCTGGCCCAGGCCAAGCAGAGGGCAGGAGGGGACCCATGGGGCCCGCGGAGCCTGCGCTTTTGTTTCCAGACACGGTTGCTTCTGGTGCAGGAAAATTACGTATCAGCGTTTATGAAAACAAACCACTGAAACAGGACTGGCGAAAGACAAGGCTGCTCACAAACTTCCCGCTCAACGGGCACCCGAGACAGACGACAGCGTGAGCCCGTCTCCCAAAGACCCCGCGTCGCTACACAGCCGCCACGCGCAGACCCCTGTGGAAGAGGAGGAACACTGGAGGGGCGTGCGGCTGGCCTCCCAACTACCAAGGCACCAAAAAATAAAACGAAATGGCTCCAAAGTACGTTTCCAACTCGATGACCTGCGTGAGCTGCTGTCTCGCTGTTGTTTGATAAACACGACGGTTTTGATAAACAAGAGGAGAGGCCGTCCTTCCCTCCCGTGACCCTGCCCCGGCCTGGGCTCGTCGTCCACCTGCAGTCAGGACTCTCTCCCTCCAGCAGGACAGGCAGTCCCAGCAAGAATGATGAGATGCCACCAAACGCGCTCCTTGAAGGCGAGGCTTTGCCACTCTAGATGAAGACAGTCGGGAGCACTGGCCGGCAGGAGACGACAGACGCTCACCTTAGCGCACACTCCCAGCCTCGTTTCTTTCGCAGCTTAAACTGCTCACGCAGAACCCTCTATGCCCTTCTCACACTGGGGTTACCAGCACGAGGCCTATTCGTGGACCTTGCTCCAAAACAAAACCTGGACTCTGATTAAGAATCGTAGGCAAGATCCAGCAATTCCACTATTGAGCATCTACCCAAATAAAAAAGACTTTTCATCAAGAAGACACCTGCACTCAAATGTTCACTGCAGCACAGTTCACAACTGCAAAGATGCAGAATCAACCCACATGCCCCTCAATTCCTGAGTGGATTAATAAAATGTGGTACATGTACACCATGGAGTTCTACTCAGCCACAGAAAAGATGAAATAATACCTTTTTCCAACAATCTGGATGGAACTGGAAACCATTCTCCTAAGTGAAGCAGACTGGAAAAACAAACACATGTACACACTATTAAATTGGAACTAACGGCAGAGCACCGCCCTGCACGGGAACAGAGGGAAGTAAAACTCAGTGGAAATTAACGGGGGGAGGAGGAGAAGAGGGGAATAAACCAACCTAA
>CM052443.1:1936612-1963335 GCA_028533085.1 Varecia variegata | reverse complement strand
GCAAAAGCTATAGTCAGATTTCTAGCAGAACTTCCCGATCCCTGAGGGGCAGCGGGCAGCACACGGCACTCACAGCAGAAATTCAGCACCAGAGATGACCAAGGGGATGTCTAACTGCACCAGCTTTAACGATCCAGACTGGCTGTCAGTCCAGGCTATCAATATATTGCCAGCAAACCTGCTGTGTGTGCACGGTGCTGCTGGCACGTGCCGCGCTTGGTATACACGCATCACTCCACTGACCACAGAAATGCCACGCCCTGGGCGGCTCCTCTTCTTGAGGATGGACCCGCAGGGCAGCACTGCTCACCTCCCCCTGCAGCATCTGAGTTTACAAAAGACACGGTCAGATCGGGGAGCCAGCCTGTGACCACGACGCTGACTGCCCATCAGAATAAGCATTCCACTTAAATCCGGGTTCTCTCGATCCTCACACGTGACCAGGGGGCCACTTCTCCCACGGGACTCGAAAGTCATTCCAAAGGGATTTGATGATGAGCTTTAAAAATGACACTTGCAAAGTATCCTTCAAAAAGCATAAAATACTTCTGCTGCATGAGCAAAAGCAGTGTGTGGAAGTCTATCCTCTCAACCCCAAAGTACACGTACTTTTTAGTAAAGAGAAAAGACGGGGGGGGGGGGGGGGCCCCGCCGCAGCAAGATGTCGGCGTAACTTCCCCTTCTTCCCGCGACCGTGCGAGGATTCGTCTGCAGTGGGCTCTCGCACTGCAGGAAGCGACCTGCTCTGGCACTCAGGGAACCCGCGCTGTCTCAGCTGGCAGGCGGAATCTCGGAAGCGTTGCTGGGAAACCCCAAGAGTGAGGGACACAGGGGTGCAGGACCTCCAAAAGTTATGTGGGGAGACAGGCTGACGCACGGTGACAGGGATGCTGGCCTCCAGGACTTGCAAGGCCTCTCTGGCCCCTCTCATGCCTGTGAAATGATCTTTCACTTACAAAAAGGTTAAGAGGTTTCCTTTGGGTTTTTCCTCTTTTTTTTTTAGATTATCCCAATGTACTCAGGACCTGGCGAGGTATATCATGGGACCCCTAGGAGGTAAGGGGGGCGCCAAGTGAGAACAGCTGACAGTCTGAGCAACGCAGAGACACTGTGTTGGATGCAGTCACAAGCTCCAAAGCGTGTCTTGTGAGGGCAGCTCCCCCCTCCTCACCTTCAGGCAACCTTGGGGGACCCGACGCACCCACAAAAGCCCAGAAGTGCCCCTGCCAGAGCCCAGAGCTCTCCGTGCCGCTCAAGGCTCGCTCACATCAAGCACAGAAAGGGCGATCGCATCCCCACTGTCTGCTGGACACCTTGTCCGCAGTGTCTGTCTGTTACACTGAGCACCAACCTATTCCCCGGCCTGGCTCCCGCACTGACAGGCCGCAGAGGCGAGACCAGCATCTCAGAGTTATGTGTGTCCAGAGACGATCTCCTGGCCCTGGGCTCCAGCTTCAGATTTGGCAGCTACAGGCAGAGCGGGGAAGAGGAAACATAAAAGACTTTCTTCCTTGGCAGGAATGGAGGAGCGAGTCTTTAGTCAAGGAAACTCAAAGGAGAAAGAGGCCTTTTAAAAAATCTATTTGCCATTTCCCTCGGGCCCAGGGAACCGATCTGCATCAGAGAAAGGCCGACCCGGCAACTTCTCAGCCGGCACAGGGTTCCAGATCCCACAGTGACGCGCCGTGCGAGGGTGCAGGTTGGCAAGCGCGGCCCCCTTGCAAAACAAACTTTATACCTTTACCCTTAGACGTGTTAAGCTGTAAGAGAAAAACTCAGAGCTGTAAAGACCAAAACTACGAATAAATTTTGAAAACACTAATCCCTAACGTGATGTGACGAGAAGGCCCTCTCCCCTCTGTGCTCTTCCTTCTAAACCTCCCCTGCCCCAAAGAGAAAGAACCAGGCTATCGAGGAGAACGCAAGAGAAACCCAAACTGAGGCACATTCTGCAAAGTACCTGGCCAGACCTCGTCAAAAGTGTCCCGGTCATGAAAAACAAGGACAGACCGAGGAACTGTCACAGACCAGAGGAGACTCAGGAGGACGAACCGAGGGCGGCAGGGGCTCTGGAAGGGAAATCCGAGTGAGGCCTGGAGTTCCAGTGAGCAGTGACGACCAACATGGATTTTCAGGTTTGACACGTGCTCCACGGTAACACAGGCATTAGGGGAGGCCGGGAGCACGGGACAGGGGACTCTGGGCTCCCTCTGCCACAGAAGTAAACCTGGAGTCACTCCAAAATTTTAAAACATAATAAAATAAAATCACACTGCATTGTATACTGTGCAGAAAACCATGAAATGGTTCACACTAATAAAACATTTTATTACACAATGTACGCTTTTAGGAAACTGTCTCCTTATTAAAATAAAATGTAAAAAAATAAATGACATAAAAAGTTAAAAAAAAACACACAGTCAACCTATGATATGGACCTGCCTCCAGTCAAGGGACATGGGGACCTGCATGGCCTCCCACGAGGACCTCCCTTTCCAGGTGACCAAAATGGGCCAGGAGCAACAGCTAGCGCTCTTGGAGGGCTCACCACGCGCCAGGAGCTTCTAATGTGTCAACCCATTTAACACGTTCAACGCCCTATGGAGTAACTGTGGTCACTCTCTCCACAAACAGGTAAGGCAACCAGGGCACAGAGAGGGTAAGCACATTGCTCAGGGCCACACAGCTTGGCAGTGGCCGGATAAGGCCATTTCAGGCTCGGCGTCTCCAAGGTGGAGCAGGGGAGGACTGGGGGTTTGGGTTGGGGGAGAAGCTGGGAGTGGCGCTCCACACCCAGACATTGAAGATGCCACCTTGGAAAGGCTGCAGGACCAGGGGACAAGGAGAGGAGTGACGTGGGTGGCAGGCACAGGCCCAATGAGGACACGGCGTGAGGAAGCTTCTGGAGTGTGCGTCAAACATGAGCCCAAAGGAGGGGACAAGGCCTGTAAAGGTACAGCCGGCCAAACCCTCCTGTTCCCCACACGCCCCAATTCAAATTTTCCACGTCCAGCGCTAAGTGGTTTTAAATTTTAAAAATGACCCTTGCGAGCCTCTGAACATGTTTTCCAATGATCAGCAACCTCAGGGGACCCCTCTTCCCTGCTGTCATGTGCTCTGGCGACTCGTCTGAGCCTCCTTGGAAACTACCAACTTCCCCTGGGAGCAAAAAGCAACTCCAGCTCCAGGAGATGCTTTATTTGCACGTTAATTACGCGTGTTACTCCGAAGGCTTCGCGTCGGGGGTGCCGCCTAGTGTCTGTCCAGGGTGCAGCCTCCTATACCCGGTACCACCATGCGTCCGGGCTGCGCAGACAGACGCTGCCCCGGCCGGCGGGCCTCCTGCACAGCACTTGGTGGCAGGTATCCGGAAGGTTCCACGAGCTCTAATGGGGGGGGGGGCGTGTAGGCGTGCGCCAAAGAAGAAGACACTGCTCCCCAGGGCACAGGTGCCAGGCACGGCGGCCACACAGGTGCCAGGGCCGGAGGTGGCGCTGGGAGGCCCAGGAAGGAGGCCCAGGAAGGAGGCCCAGGAAGGAGAGGCAGCAGGTGCAGACGCTGCCGGGCAGCTCGGAAACCAGACAGTGGGGAGGACGCACAGGTGCCCAAGGCCATCGCGCTGACCATGGCTCACTGAGGAAGGCTCGCTTCACGGCGGGAAACAGGAAGCCACAGGAGTCCCTGCACCGGGAGACACGACAGACTGGAGTCTGAGAGGAGGACCCCGAGGGACATGCCACACACTCGGAGGGGAGAACCTAAGGCAGGGTCCCGCGTTCAGCTTCCCCGAGGGGGAGCTTGGCGAGGCAGGTGCAAGGCAAGGAACGCCGGGAGCTTTGGCCACTGGGCAGTACAAACAGGTCGGAGGCAATCGCGGTCTCAGGGACCGCACCTCACCGGATGCGGGGGCTGCAGGACTGGCGGCACCCAACCCCGTTTCTCTGGCCCCAGAAACTCGGAGATTCGGGGAGCGCACATGGCGAGGAGACCCAGCCAAGGCTCGCTCTCCCCTGCCTAGATTCTCCCCGCCAGACTCCCGCCCTAGCGAGACATTAAGGACCCGGGGGCAGACGTGGATCACGGTTTCCCCACGCGGGGCTGTCCCCACGGCTGCAGGCAGGTGCCGCCCAGGGAGGGTGCAGGGCTCGGGCACACGGCAACAGCACCGGGGTCCAACACCAGGTCCACTGCGCGCCTCCCCGAGATCTCCAGAAAGACAACAGGCCAAACCAACAGAGTCCAAGCCTCAAAAAAATGTCGCAATCTACAAGGGCGGCCTCGACTTCTCAGCAGCAGTTTAGCAATTTCCTGCGCACACACACGCTCAAACCATAAGGCCACTCAATTCCTGACTTTTGATTTTTTTCTATTACCAAATACGTTGGTTTCCAGGTATAAAATAACCATATGCATCCTATCTGGCTCCAGGAGGCTACCCAGAAAGCATAAAGTAATAAATGTAATAAATAAATAAAGGTAATAAATTGCTTCTAATCACTGCCTACTGATTCTAACTCCCCTGCCCTGCTGGGCGCCAGTGGTTACGGCATATTCCCTACTTCTGCAGGGAGAACCATGGCTGCCCCTGGGGGCTCTGGCTGGCAGCGGACACGCCCCAGCCCGTCCACGCCCCCCTGCAAACAGACCCTTCCGGCTTTTCCAAAGTGCCCTAGGAGATTTTCAGGCTCTGGTGGGTCAGAAAGGTTGAGAAATCAGGAACTTCTGCTTTCTCCACACACAGACATGTGTTTATTTATCTGAAACTAAAGATATCAAAATCAAGACTGGCAATGTCCTACAACCTTTGTGATCTGGGGCAGGCCATGCTCACTTAGGAAAAACCACCGCACCAGCTCTCTGTGCTACATAAACCCTCACTGAGAGGAGCAAGATAAAATGTTGGTCCATCTTCTCCCCGTTAATTCCTGAGTTTCATCCTCAAAGGAGAGAGTCTTTGTTGAAAGGATTTTATGTATGACTCCTTCACACATTTACATGTTCTTCCAGTAATGAAAGATCCTGAACCCCTAATCTAGAATGCTGATAAAAACAAATCCTGAAACAGAACTTCCATGTCTGGAAGAGTTCTCATGTCTCCAGTGTTCCAGACCAGTTTCTAAAACGGCATTTAAAGCTCATTCTTGAATAGTTTTCTTTTTTCTAATGAAGTCACAGTGTTTATACGTGTGTAGCTCTGTACGCCTGAATATAAATAACCGATGCAGTCGAATCAGGGTGTGCAAACGTTCCCTTTACTGGAAGAAAGTTTGTGCCTCCCCCAGCAAACTGTAAAATTAGTAAACTGTGCAGCCCGGTGAAGTCACCAGCCCAAAATTATACCCAAACATATTATTATTAAGGATTTGCTGTCCTATTTTTTATATTACTAAAAAAGCCATACTCTTTATACCTTTATATTTAGAGGGCTCTTTAAAAATAAGTTTCAGTAAAAGTCTCTGAATGTATGTATGACACAAAGTGGATAGTTACAATAAGGTGCTCATGATTTTAGGTTACACATTTTCTCTTCTACATTGAAATAACCAAGAAGCTGGTAAGAGTTTCCACTACTGCATTTAGAATAAAAGTGCTTTCTTTCAACGTAAGAAGAAATTAAAACTACCGGGTGGAGGCAAGGGAGGAGATTTGCTTTTTAGATAAAACTTTAGTCTTCTGACCAAAAACTTTAATATTTTTAAAAATATACTTTAATACTGGGGTTAAATAGAAACTTTATTTTCTATTTTTATCTTTATTCCATTAGCGAGTCCTGGAATCTGAAAGGCTTAAAACCACCGTGCTCAGAAAATCAGACATAGCTGCCCTGTGTTTCCTTCAACTAATGTTTGCTAATTATAAAATCCAAAGTAGGCACTGAATTTTACACATAAAAATGGCTAAAATGGCAAACTTTATATTTTATCTCAACAAAAATGCAAAACCAAAAATACAAGTTTTTATATGCTTAAAATCATTTAAAAGGTGTTAATATTGTACTCCCTTAGGAAATCATAACACAAAATATAAATGAAATAATATTTATAAAGCACGCTTAAGTAAATCATCTATTGTCAAAATTGCATGGAATATGCTAACCTTCAAACAGTATTATCCCAAATAAGGATTCGACTTATAGATGTCATAGGTCATCTCCAGCATCCAGGAACTGTTTTAAAAAACAAAACAAAACAGATTTTTCTAGATGAGAGAGCCAATTTTCCTGCTCCCAAATTTGGAACAGCCCGTTTGTGGATTACCCTGTTAGACTTCATGTTCACTTCTAGGAGTTCTCTGAGCCAGCAAACTTGAAGTTTCCTTTTGTTTGCTTGCTTTTGTCCCCCCAACTTTTAACTTAGTTCTGGAACGATCAAAAGTTGTAAGCACACAATTCTAATTCATATACACACAGAATAGTTCTGTTAAGGAATATTTCTATTCAACACAAATACGCTTTAACACAGTTACTCTTTCTGTGCTAACTGCTTGAGAAATTCCAAGCTCAAGTTATTTTAGATGCAGCATTTAACTAACACTGTAGTGTTTTGATCCAAGGAGCCCTTATATAAATCAGCTTTGGAATGTTCCACTTCTTCCTGACTGGAAATTCCATACGAACCCTATTCTGTGCTCCCTGGTTTATTCTGAGAATTTCAATCCATTTGATTTTTGTTACAAACATTTTAAACACTCCCTCAGCCAAAAGCAGTAAAGCTCTGTCTTGATTCACATTAAGGACTTCTTATCTGTGATTTTCTATAAATCCCCACGTCCTTCGAGGTTTACCCTGCACTTGAAAATGATTCCATAAAGCTAAATAAACCTGATTTTTAAAATTTCCTTTATATTCCTTTCTCCTAAGCAGTTTTTTTTCTTTAAAGGTAACTTTGTAAGCTGAGTAAATAAAAAACACCCTTTTAGGTGCCTCATTCTACGTAGTCAAAGACATGATTTACAGCACTCCTCACCAGTCTGTCGGCCAGGAGAAACAAGATACCCAGATAAAAATGATATTCCTATGAAACATTTTTAAGGAATAATTCTAGAAGTATGCATGATACCTAGCATCGGTTCAGATTAGTATTACGTTCAGCAAACACTCACATTCTCAACACAGAGGACAGGTTCTTCCAGGGAGTTCTCCACCATTCCCCTCTTCCTGAGAAATGATAAACTCTTCAATCGCCTCTGACACTTGGCGAGGGAGGAAGCAATCCCAGACAGGGAGCTATTCCTGGGCCTGCTCCCATTGGGCTAACCAGAGGAGTGGCCTTACACTTGTCATTAACGTCTTTGGCCCTTACTCTTCTCGCTGGTGAAATGAGTGATCTGCAATGCACAGGCTGCGCAGTCTCTGCCAGGTCAAAGGTTCTCCGATCCCGTGGTGGGCCCAGGCCAACAGCGTTTCTGGTGTCTGGAGGCCTCAGGCCGCAGTTGGTGGGAACACCCCACACCGGAGCAGCCAGGCCCCACAAGGCACCAGCCAGGGGCCTCAGTGGATCCTGTAACAATTTGACAGGAGATCCCAGGTGTTTATCAGAGGTCCCCCACGCCCCTGGCCCAGCACACGGTGACACTGCAGTCTTCAGAGGCTGGAGGGCAAGTGCCCACCCTATTGCAGGCTCCCCAAGACCAGACCAAGACACGCAGGCCACTGGAAGCCATCCTGGGCCCTTGGGTCCCCCTGACATGCCTGCCCTGAACATCTCGCCCCGGGACCTCGTCCCCTCTAGGACTGCGTCACTGCAGGACCCCACCCAGAATAGGAAAGCAGTCTTGGACCTTCCCTCCCTCCCACTGGGTAATCTGCACCCAACAGATTACCAAGCCTCACTGACTCTGCCTTCCAGCATGAACCAAACCAACATCAGGGCACTCTGCTCCAGTTTCTCCGCCACTCACCTAGCCCAAAGCTCCATCTTCTTCCTGGGACTCTGTGGACCACCTTCCCTCCGGAAACCTCCTGACAGTCCCTATTCCGGTGTCCCGGCCCGTGATGCTGCTGCCCTGCTGCAGACTGGCTGAGGGACCCCCGACAACAAAGCCCTTCCCATTGCCTTTGGGACAGTCCAAATGCCTCAGACGGTTCACAGCCACGAATACGTGGTCCTAATGGCCTCCTACGTGCACACTTACTTACACACTTGCATGCATGTGTGCACACTTGCACATGCTTACTGCATGGGCACACCTGCATGCATGTGCACCTACACACAAGCACACTTACATGTATATACATCACACATGCATGGACACTCTTGCAAACTTACACAAGAACATGCACACGTGTGTGCACACACATATGTGCACTTATACACGTGTACACACATGTGAACACATACATGCACACACACCTCTAGGCTCCAGCAATATCAAATGTCTCCTGCTCTCTTAGGTGCTGACCCATTTTCCTGTGGCTTGGACTCTCACCCACCGCCCTTCTCAACCCAGGCTACCTCCTCTCCAAGGACCGGAGTCCTCAGCAGTACATCCTTTAAAATCTACGTGGAAAGGTAATCCAGTCAAACAAAAGATGAATCTAATTAAAGAACTCACAAGCAGAAAAAAATAAAAATAAAAAATAACTGGCAATGATCATTAAATCCAGTAAGCAAGGAAATGAATATAAATAAAATCAAGCCTAAATAACTGACCTACACATAAAATAAACATGCAATTATTACATTTTTGAAGTAAAATCTATATCATGTAAAAATAATAAACTAACAGCAGTAGACTAAAACAATGGCCAAAAAAGGAATCATAATAGTGCTGTGGGCAGGGTGGAGGTGCAGAGAGAAGAGGAAGGTGATAGAAGTGTTCTAACTTCATCTTCCCCAAAGGGGAAGTCAAATTTTATTGCTACTGAAGCTGATACATTGAGAAACACGGGTTTAAGAAAACGTTATAAATACAGCCCCTAGTGAAACTAAAAATATTATACTTCCTATATGCCTTCTGGTTTTAAGAATTAAAAGACAGGAAACATAATTCATATACCAATAAATAGAAAATACGGGAAAAAAGCAAGGAAGCATAAAACAAAAGGTTTGGGTTGTTTTTTTTTTAAATTAGGAAAGAAGACCAAATGAGTCTGTTTCAGAAATAAATATAAATGGAATAAACTACTTATTAGAAAAAAACTCCATGATAGGGTTAAAAACTAAATCCAACTATTTGTTCTCACAAAGACACACCCCTATATAACTAAGGAACTTGGAAAAGTTGGACATGTAGACAAAAATATATAAGAAAATGCAAATAAAAGCAACAGTGGCAATAAAAATACCATGAAAAGTTTAATTCATGGTTTCCTCTTGTAATTTATAAAGGCTAAAAAAGAAATCACAAAGAAGATATAATTGTCCTAAAATACTGTGTTTGCGACGGGGTCTTGCTAATGTGGCTGGCTCAGACTGGTCTCCAGCGATGCTCCTGCCCCAGCCTTCCCAGCAGCTGGGACCACAGACACAGGCCCCTTCCCCGGCTGTAACCGCCCTCAACGTTTAAGTCAAATAATACAGAATAACACAGGTCAGAAAATAAAACGTACCAAGCAAAAACTATAATGAATATACAGAAAGATCAACAGAGAAAAAATGATCTGGGAGATTGGCAAATCTCTCTTAAGCCTGGCAGATTAAGTAAGCAAAAATAATATGAAATAGAGGACTTAAAAAATAAAGTAAGGATTATCTAACATACAAGTATCAAACTGCATACTTTGCCATTTGGCTAAATTGGCAATAGAACATAAAGTGCCTCCATCCTAACAAGGAAGGCTCTAAAAGTTCCATAAATTAGAGACAGTACAAGTCTCATGAGCTCCATAATACGGTACTATGATACTAAAAATTAACAACAAGTAAAAGCAAAACAACACTAACAAGTTCAGCCATTTGGAAAATTCTAAACTCTCCATAACAACTCCTGGAACAAAGAGGAAATCAAAGTGAAATTGCAAACTCTCTTGAAGAAATCAAAACTTACAGGACACAAAGAAAGCTAAAAGTATAACTTGCCTACAGTAATTAAAAATAAATAAATGAAACATTCAATTCAAAAAGTAACAAAAAGAATAAAAACCCTCAAATCTGAACTTTGATGAGTAACAATAAATCAGAAAAAAAGAAAAAAACCCATAAAACTGATATATAAAATCAGGAACTGGCTCTATGATAACCCCAATGGATGAGATAAATCTGGCTTAATCAAGAAAAAAAATGGAGAGTTTGGGGAATTGGGTCTAATTACCATGGAAAGAAGAAAAATGAAAAAAATAATACAGTAACGTTTTTCGAAACTCTAAGTTAATAAATTTGTTAACATGGATGAAAGAAATAATTGATTTTCCAGTAAAATACATTAATAAATGTCCAAAATTTACTCAGGAATAAACAGAAAAAATAAACAGACCAATAACTGTGTTAGAAGTCAAGAGCTCTCTCCACCCACCCAGACTGGAAAAGAGCAGTCAAGTCCACACCCAAAATCATTCACACCTTTTAAGAAACAACACACATAGCAAAAATATATATGATGAAAGGAGACAAAATGATGAGATATTTGCAACATAATCAGAAGGCTATTATCCCAAATAAACAAAATGTTCTTACAAATCAAAAAACCATGATTAACTCAGTGGAAAAAGGGACTAACAGGTGATTCACAAGAGAAATAAAATGATCAATAAACATTAAGAAATACTCAACACCACTTACAATGTTTAAAATGCAATACTCTCCCCTATCGAGGTGACCAAGACTTACAGGACTGATAACAGGAGGGGGTGACAAAGAGAAAACCAAGAACGCCATCCCTCCCATGGATCTTCACAGGGAGTGTAAAATGGTACTGCGGTACCTTTGTTGGGAAATGTGGCAGTATCTACCCATTAGAATGCTTCTTTGTTCCAAAAATTCCACCTTAGAGAACTTATTCTGAAGAAATAGTCCCACAAGTGCACAAAATTATGTATCAGAAAAGTTCCCTGCACACTGGGAGAAACCTGGTAGCGCTCCAAACGTCCACCAGCAGGAGAGGGGACAAAGGGCAGCTCCCCGGGCAACACCCAGCAGTGGGCACACACAGCCCCCCACCGCTGCTCCAGCCCCAGTCTGCTCTGCCGGGTCTGTGGTCTGGCCACACTGTGTCCTGGGCACTTGGACATCACTGAGGGTGTGTGCACACGACTGCACCCTACACACATGCCTTAAAAAGAAAAAGTTGTAATGTTAAAAAAAAAAAAAGAACTGCAGAAAAACTCGTATCATGGTGCCATTTTAATTTTTAATTAAAGTATACATATTAAAAATCTTAATACATTTGTCAAGCCAATGTATGTAAATGCCTAATGCAGTGACTGGCACACAGAAGGCACTCGATAACTCAATTAATAGAAGCTGGCATAAAAGAAAATGACTTCCATGTTGTGCAATGCCTAACACATTCTTTTTCCTCAACATGCAATTTCCTCTTTAGACTGTAAATATCTTGATGGCAAAGATGATGAAATCTTTGTAGCGTATGGACTATGAATTTTGTACAAGTATCTGAAAAGAAATAGTTTAATTTGGGCAAGGAGAAAGCTACCTGAAGTATTTGGCTGTGACTAACTCACTCAAACAAATTTGTGGTTGGAAAAGCAAGTGATGAGTTATCTGCAGTGAATTCCACAAACACCAACTCCTTTTATAGTACGAAAGCATACCATTTTGGGAACTTCTCTGTATTTTTGAAAATCTCTCTCCTAAAAGCAAATTACCTCTGTCTATCCTTATCCCCTTATACAAGAGACACAGACACTAAGACATTGGGTACCAAATGTCAATGTATTATTCTGGTGCAATAATTAAAATGGGTAGCTTCATATAAATTCCCTGGAATAATGACATTCGGGTCAACTCACTTCCAGCGAAGTGAATTCTACAGAAGAACAAAGTCCACATCAAGGGACTGGGGAACATGGAGTACCTCAGCTACTGTAATTCCTCTCATTTAAAAATAGGACACAGTCCATACTCTAATCTCCAATTTCAATCATCTTAAAGTATATTTAAACAAAGTGACTTTCAAATGGATATGAAAGAAATTCTGCCAAGTGATTAAATGTAAGCCTGTAGTTCTGTGTCTGTCTTGCACTAACCTCCAAAGCCAGTCATGGTTTGTCTAAGAAAGGGATGTTTTAATCAGAAAACTTTAATTTATTGTGATGCTGAAGTCCCACCTGACTAGCAGATCCTAAGGCAATTGAAGAACTATAAATTTCACATGGCTGGGAAGAAACGGATGGAGCCTCGAGATGCACTAGGAGGGGGAGGTATGACTTGCTGTGGGGGCTTCAGTCATTTTCAAGAGAAGAACCCACAGATGAAATCTAACTAGCTCAGACTCATGTAGATTTGCAAAACTCTCAAAAGAATTTTGGGTCTATCCAATAATAAATGCTGATCCCAATAGGGCAGGTCCACATGTTTCATTTAAGCAGAAACATTCCTTTGCCTCAGTTTGCTTAGGTCCAAAGCACTGCTGTGCTGAGCCACTGAAACAGAAAAAGATAAATAGCACTTTTTATCCTAACGGAGCAATATATTAGTAGATGTGGACTTTGTCATTCTGCCTGAATGCCAGTCCATCTTATGGTAAAAGGCCTGATAAGTTGTCTGAACATTGATACTGCAATTTCACAAGTAAGCTAGCAAACAGAATTCTAGTATGTTTCAACATCATTTTACCTATCAAAAGAAGCATTTCGGTGACTAACATAGCAAGAAGTGGAATCTGACACTCACTCAAAATAACAAACTTGCTGACCTAAACGTCTGGATTTACCAGCAGGAATAATCAGTAATCCAAAGGGTCGTTTCCAAGAACAGGACCCAGCCCCAGAATGAGGAAGCAGTTTAACTATGTCTCTTACCTTGGAAATGTGGCAACACTGAATTAACCAAGTTGAACAGCAGTCTTGGGACACATGTGGATAAAGCCTAGATGACAGATTAGTTCTTCCCCTAAAAACAATGGCAGATTTCTGTGCTTACCTTGTGGCTCTGCAAATGCACCAATAAAATGTGATTCTCTTGCCATTTATACTTAAAGCCTTTTACCTGTCCCTTCCAACCGGCGTCCAAACCAGCCCACAGGCTCCCACACACAGGAGATGGCCCCTGGGAAGTGTCCGTCTTTGTATCTCACCACAGTTCCTGGCAGCACCGGAACAATACACAGATGCTACTCAAAAAACACCACTGCCGTGAAGGAATGAAAACACATCACTCTGCACTTAACTCACATCTCCTTAAAGGAGTTTCATTTGCTTAGAGTGACTACCCTTTCTTCTGAGAAGCAGCTTTTCTGAACCAGTACTGCTAGCCACTTTTATTGTCATTGTATTTAAATGACCTACTTAAGAAGGACAGATGAAATGCACTTTGTTCCAGATCCTGCAGGAGTGGAGGGAAGGTCTGCTCACCCACAATGGATGTCCTAAGCAAAAAGCCCCAAATCTCAGCATTTTCATAAACTTTGATGCAGCCCTGAAAGTGTGCCAACTTCTCACCCAACAACTGTATTTCAGACCTCCAGGGTCTAGGAGGACAAATGACGGTGACAAATAATCAATGAAGAACAGGGGGTGGGAGATACGTAAAATCATCATCTCAATAAAATATTCTGCTCTTCAACAGGAGGAGCATTTTGCAGATATTCTACCACTGCAACAATGATTTAAAGAGTAATAAATAAATTAATTATGCCTGCAGTTTTCACTCCAAGTATACCTCAAGCCCAAGCAACATTAATAGTTTCCACATTTTGTAAATTTGCTTATATTGTGAGGTTATATTGTGAGGCAGCAAATTATGAAAAACCAGACTTAAGACTTACTACACAATGTAAATAAATATATCTCCCTAAATGCATTACATCACAATTATTACTTCTTTTCTTAACTTTTCACGTTATGTCCTACAAGTATATACCACCATGCCCAGCTAATTTTATTATTTTATTTTTGTAGAGATGGAGGTCTCACTATGTTGCTCAGGCTGCTCTCAAACTCCTGGCCTCAAGTAATCCTCCCACCTTGACCTCCCAAAGCGCTAGGATTACGGGCATGAGTCACCACACCTGACCTAAACCAGTACTAATACAATGGGAAATAGTAATGTTCAATAATTTGCATCACATTGTCATGGTGATTCAAAAAAATAGCCCTCAGTGCCTCGTATTTTGTTCTTATGTCCTTGGCTTTTTGTATCAAAATAGCTCCAAGGAACCTTTTAAAAGCTACTACAGAAGTTGCCTTAGGAATGTTATTGAAGGCATTATATATCTATATAAAAATATATAGCCTGCATTAAAATAGCCAGTATTAAAAATCAACATAAAAAGTTTATTTCAGTGCTATGTGCTAAAACAAACTTTTCTTTCATGGGAGAAGTGGCGTATTTTTTCCTGAAAGCCAATGGAACATACATGGCCATGCTTCCCTTTTTGTTTCGGTGCCAGAAAGCTCAGATGCGGAATTTTGGATACACCCGCTGGAGGGAGTCTTAAGATCTGCATGTGTGATCTTATTTTTCCCCTCGTCCCGATCTATTATTCCATTTCCTGTTCTTTATTTTTATTTGTGTTTTACTACAGACAGTTCCCAACTTACAATGGTTTGACTTCCTATTTTTCAACTTTAGGATGGTGCAAAAGCCACAGGCATTCGGCACAGAGGGGGACGGCGCTGTCTCCCGACGCCGGGCAGCTCCCTGTGGGCCCCAAGATCACGAGGCTGAGCCGCGCTCTACCGTGGCCTGTGCTGCCCCAGTCTTTGCCCAACTGCAGGCTAATGTCAGTGTCCAAGCACGTCTGCGGCAGGCCAGGCTGAGCTGGGCTGTTAGGTAGGTTGGGTGTATTTAATGCATTTTCGACTTACAATATTTTCAACTTCCAATGGGTCTGTTGGGATGTGACCTTACCACAAGTCTAGAGCATCTGTACATATTTAACGTGTGACCTTAAGTGTGTGTCTCACACTGTCAATGGGATGAGATATAAACAAGCAAACTATTACTACCAACATACAAGTAATGAGATTCCAACTACCAGATAGTCAAACAAGCCTGCAAAAATTCTCACACCAGACACAAATGACGGAGTTCATAAATTATTATAATGATTGTTTGCAATTCTTAGTTTACATGGGTGGTAACTTTTTTTTTTTTTTTTTTGAGACAGTCTTGCTCTGTCGCATGGGCTAGAGTTCCCTGGCATCAGCCTAGCTCACAGCAACCTCAAACTCCTGCACTCAAGCGATCCTCCTGCCTCAGCCTCCCGAGTAGCTGGGACTAGACACAAGCCACCACACCCGGCTAATTTTTTCTATTTTTAGTAGAGACGGGGTCTCACTCTTGCTCAGGCTGGTCTCAAACTCCTGACATCAAGCAATCCGCCCGCCTCGGCCTCCCAGAGTGCTAGGATTACAGGCGTGAGCCACTGCACCCAGCCCAGTTGTAACATATTTCAAGAAATTTCTAGAAAGATAGCAAAATTACCTAGCATACAGGTTCAGGGAAATAATGAAAAAGCACTCAGTCCTATCCTCTTCAGAAAAGGGAAAATAAATTCTAAATCTGGGTCTCAATTTACCCATTTCTTTTCCTCTGAAGAAAAAAAATCTAGAATGCCAGCTACGTTTGCTCACATTGAGCATGCAAGTGGCTCTTGCACAAAGAAGAAAAACCTCCCCATGGCCCAGCTCCTGATTCCACTGGAGAAGGCAGAGGGAGTGGAGGCTCCTCCAAGTGGCAGGTAACCCTCTGCAAGGGTCCAGACAGCAACGAGGGGCAGACAGGACCCACCCACGGCCAGTCCAATGGGTCGCTGCTGTTTGGCCACATGACTGAATGGCCACTCGCTCACCGGGGTAATCAACATCTCATCTTAGCTGCCATCTTGTCCGCTTGCACCGACCGAAGTTCATCTTGGAGGAAAGAGCCAGCCACTCCCGCCAGCTCCCCGTCCTGCCACTGCCTGCCCCACTCCTGCAAGCAGCTGCCTCTCACCAGCCTGGGCATCTGAGCATCTGTCAGTCAGTCACCTGGCCGTCTGCTCCACCTGCCAGATGCCCCACTCTCCACCTCCGTGGCTAAGGCACAAGAGTGGGAGAAACCAGAAGTCTATCAAAACTGTCACTATCTTCTCTGACGCCTTTCCCTATGATTTTTTTTTTGGTCACTTTTTTTCTTTTAAGATTTTCTATAGCCCATGTTATTCATTTACTTTATTTATTTATAAAAAGCAATGTTAGTATTGGTGGTTACCACTGGGTTTCCCATGAAAATCTGTAGCCTGGCACCCATTGCTGAGCTGGGAATCTGTAGGCAGCTGTCTGGTCTTCGGTGACGAGAATTTCCGCTTTCCTGCTTGTCTGAGCTCTGCAGTGCTGCAGTAGCCTCTGGCTGCAACAACTGGTCCAGTTCTCACACTCACAGGATATCCCCATGGAGAGATGCAAAAATTTACTCAACATTTTTCTTCTCCCTGGAGCTAGATCTGAGCATCACCAGTGAGGCTGAAGTGGGGCTCTATACACTGTCCTAAATAACTGACCATTTGCGGATCTACACACTGCGGTGCTAACTCAGCATCACAACGTTCTTAACAAGTTCATCTTCAAAGTGGACTTTCACCTCACTGGATTTTATGCACACAGCGCAGTGCAGAGAAAAGACGACTGAACTGAGGTCACCAAGCCTGGGTCTGCACTCTGCCCAGGCTAAGTCACCAAATCTTTCTGCATTTCACGATACACCCAAAAATCATCTCTAAGTTTCCTGCAGTTATAACATATCTATGATTCTCAATATTAACCTTCTAAAACAAGCCCAGATAGAAATAACATAAAATTTCAAAGAAATGTAAATAATCATGAAAGCAAACATTTTCCTTCATGCTCACTGTATGAATACTCCTAACCGATATGAAACCACACTGAGTAACAGCCGCATTAACCCTGCTCTGGCCATGAAGGGGCAGTTTAACAACCTACCACCTTGTAAGTATGTCAATGGTGTCTTTGTGGCCCAAAAGACCTAATATACCTTCCAAAATGGTCTCCTGTTCCCATGGACTGCTGGATGTAAGGATTGCCTAAAACACTCTTCACATCTGCAGCCGAATAAGAAACATGGATTCCCGCATCCACAGGAAATCACAAATCCTAACTGCAGTAACTGTAGGTGCTTCAATCAACACCTACAGATACTTTAAAATGTGTAGATAGTAGGAAAATTAACCTTAGTTTCTAAAGTTCAAATTCTGATCCACCCATAATCTTTCACCAACCTAGAAAATAACTGATAAGCCAATCTTCCTGTAAAACCATTAACAGATTCTGCTTTTCTGTCACCAGGGTAATTTACTGAGGCTAATTTTAATCCTACCACTAAACCACTAATCCCATGACTCTACAGAATTGTCCCCAAGTTTTTGTTGCTATGGCAAGTACTTTTACATTAGGAATTCACTTATTTACTAGCAGTTATATTTTTTTTAAGTTGGTTTTAGGAATGAGATCATCTTCCTCGCTTATTTTTTAAAAGTAAAAAGCCATTTTGGAAAGAAGGAAGCCACTTGAGCACCTGGGGTTGTACTGTACTCAACACAATAACGTTAATTTAAATTAGGCTTGGTGTTACTCAAAGGGACAAATTATCATCATTATGCTAATGGTCATGCTAAAGACATGAAAAGCTTTGAAATGATTAATCTAAATCTGGTGGGAATATGATTATCAATGTGAATGATGATATTTTCTCAAAGTGGCATAAAAATGTTCTCTCCGTGTCACTGATAATGTCAACATAAATTATGCATCACCAAAGGCAATGCGCACTCACAGGGCTCAGTTCTCTGAGCAACACCCTGGCCCACCTTTCTGTCCACATATGCCTTGCTCTGGGGACACACACATGAATGAGTATAAATTTGTTTACTTTTTTCCTTAAAACAGGAAAAACAGTATGATTAAAACTAATGAGACTGATTCAATAAGAGAAAGGTGTCTAGAGACACGTTTGCTTTGATGCAACGCCACAGCCACACAGAATGTTAAAAATGGAGGAAGAATCTTCCGAGATGGTCCAGATTAATAAATTCCTCAGACAGGACATAAGCAGCCACCGTTGTGAATTAAAGATAGGTCTACCCCAAAATTCAAACCAACGTGTGTAAACAAACATACCCCCAAGTGAAAACATCACAGTTCTTCCTGCAGATAATTCCACAACATCATCACGAAAGTTCCATGAAACTATGAAATAGGATTGTTCATCTGTTCATTGATCCATCCATTTAAAAAAGAAAAAAAAAATCTAAGTCTTTAAGAAGGGAAAAAAAAAACAAAAACATTTTTTAGCTCCAGTCTAAAATCACCAGAATAATCAGGAACTAAAAGTGCATCTTCTCTTTCTGTCCAGCCCAACCAGCAAAAGTCCTAGCTGCTCACATGTGGCTCTGTTTTCCTGAACTAACACGATCATTCAACATTTAATGGCAAACTATTTCTCACAAAAATTATTTCAGGAAAAAAAAAAAAAGTGAAACTTGCTCACTACCCTTAAGTAGCAACTGAACAAGAATCTGCTCAAGCCACAAACAACTTCTCTGCACAACTTTCAATGCATCATTTACTGTACTGAATTTCAAAGAACATTCTCGAATGCCGAAATAAATCAATGCCTAAGCACAGCGCCCAGTCAGCTCATGCAATATAGGTTAAATAGTACCATATGGCAAAGACAGACACATGTTGCCCTTTTCTGAAACAAAGGACAAAAATTCCTAAACAAATGTCCCTTACTTTCACATGCATAGTAAGAAAGAGTTGGAGATTAGAGGGTTCTTCAAGTGTTAATAATGCTGAAAAAAAAAATGACTAATTCTTAGCCATTAACAAAAAGTTACAGAGTTTTAAGAGAAAAACCTCACTTTTTAAGAGTCTGCCTTTTAACTATGTACTGAAAGCTAACACCACATCTTAGTCTAGGCACACCATCTCCTAAATGGCAAGAAAATAACAGGACAGCTGTATCCAGAAGGCTGAGCTGACACCAGCAATTCCCCAGGGCGTGAGAACCGGTGAGAGACAAGTCTACCTGGTTTTGAAGGAATAAAACACCAGATTAACTCTGCCTTGAAAATAACAAAATATATTCAATCTTATCCCATTTTCCCCACTCAGCTGAGGAACTGTCTGAACTTCACAATTACATATAATATATATCTCTTGCAGTAAATTTTGAGAATATAATGACTTGATTCATTTCCAGACCAAAAAAAGAAAGAAAAGAAAACCAGAAACAGAAAGAAAATCTATCAGGATGAACATGTATTTGAAACACAGTATACGGTAAAATGTATCTAAGCCTGATAGAGTTGCTTTCTAAATGAGTTTCTTCCCTACTCTCCTGTGTTGTGTTTTATTCATTACTTAATATATATTTACATGTTTGCTTTCTAAATATAGCTGCATTTCTAATGACTCCTGCTTGGTCATTTTCAGTACATTTGGATTGAAGATTTAATGCCACAACTTTTTTGGAAAACTACTTTTAAGGCATGTTGAGAGCCACAAAATTACACCTCTTTACAATTCGAATGTGTACCACTGGAAAACATTTCATGCCGGACATAAATATGACAGCTCTAGCTTTGGAAAGAGACGCTTCAGCTGTTCGAATCATGTGTGGCCAGATGCAGAGGATAAAGAATGCAAAATGGACAGTTGCAACTGCTAATTTTTACCAATCCATACAAAATGTACGTCGAACACTTTAGCAGTAGAAATTTCAAATACAAGCGATATGTTTATAACCTCTATAAATGTATCCTCCCCATAGCTATTTAAGTCATCCCCCTAAAATATTTCTGGCTGGAAGAAAATTAATTTTAAAATAAAGATGCTTTTTAAAGAGCTGGATGAGACATTCTAAAGTCATAGTAAAATTTTTCTTTATTCTTCCTCTTCCCATTAAGGTTCATTTCACTAATAAAGTCTTCATACACATAATTATTTGATGTGATTCCTTTCTTAAAATGGGTTTGTGACAACTTTCCAAAGTTCCTGAAAATTGTAAAATTCTGATAGCTAGAGTCTAATGGGGGGGAACAACCTTAACTCGGGGCAGAGGGCCCCTTCCCCCGCCCCAAGCTCACTTGTTCCTGGAACCAGAGAGAACCAAGGCCAGGGCTTGAATTGGAAAAATGCTGTCTCCTCTGTGGCCCCTAGATACTTTCAGGTCCTTAATAGGCTGCCGCCACTACCCTTTTGGCCAGTGAGGTGGAAAGGGAGGGGCTGAAAGCCCATGGGGGGGGCAGGGGAGGGAGAAGAGGGGAACAGTCACACTGTCATCTCATGCCACCAGTTAGCACCCAGCTCTAAGGGAACCCAGCACAAAAGTGGAAGAACTGCTACTGCGAAAACTGGGTGACCTGAATGGCAGCCCAGGAAGGCTCCTGGCGTCTCCATGTTCCTCTGTGCCTCTGATGCACAGAAAGATGTATTCCAACCATCACCTAATTAGACTTCACAACAAATCCACATCCTGACACTGCAATTCACTTGAAAAATGCAAATCCAAATGAGATGCAGTTCCCCAACAACAGAGTAAGGGCCTCTCTCCCAAGGCCCTGTGAGCGAAACACAGCAATAAAATTAGTCCTTCGTGTTTAGACATTAACAATTCTGGAAGCGGAGGTCAAAGGTGCCAAATCATAAGCTGGGATGCTGGTTAAGCAATAAATGCAAACACGAGAATTGAGAAGGAAAGTCTGGGCGGCCCCAGCCTAGATCCACGACAAAACCCACAGTACTCTCCGCACTGCATTCAGAACCAGGGGAGTTAACTGAACTTTTCCCACAGCTTCTAGAACTTCTGAGGGGGAAGGGTTAGGACAGCAAAGAGATGAATTTTTGAAAGAACTAATTGATTGTGTCAGAATAGCTTTATCCAAGTACTAAAATGCATAAACATTTACAGCAAGTAAGATGTCTGCTTTTGAAAAAGAAAATGTTACTGCTAAATTAAAATATTTATAATGCAGATACCTAATCAAATAAATTGAACTTCCTTCTGCTTTCTCCCATTAGTTCTATTACTTATGATTAAATCCACGTCTATCACTGATAAAGTTTAGGTGTCTCCACTTAAATTTGGCCAATGAAAAATCAAAGAGAAAGTAGGTATGTGCTCCTGTGCAATGCTTTCTTCAGTGAGCAATCCACATACATTATAAGCAAAATACCATTTTTAATTAGATAATTAACACATGTCCTTTTCTCTTCGTTGAAAGTGGAATAAAAAACAAAACAGTGTAATGTCTTGAACACTTAAACAAACATAGTATAAAAGGAAAGTACACAGGTTCAGGCAAGCTCTCTCCTGCGGAACGTAATCAGCTTCTATTTCAGTTTCCTATTTCCATGGCATTAAGGTACACTACAGCTGAGACTCCAAACGCAATCTCCAGGCAGACTCACAGTCAGTCTCACCAAATTCTTTTTAAAAGATTCCTTCTGGTAAATTATGAGTAAGACCAATGCGTATCCTGGAAAATGAATAAATAAAAATCCACAACAACCCAATAAACTGAGTACTGGTTTTTCAAGAGCAATCCATGACTAAACTCTAATTAAATGGCTAGGTCACATATCATTTTCCCCATTTGGTAAGACTGAAAACCATCTGCTGGAGAATATACCTCATTTCAAAGTATTCTCTAAAGAAGTTTCCTTCCCTTTTTCACATATGTTGCTAAACTTAATCACATCAAATGCTTCATTTATAAAACTCAAATATCTCCTTGTAAAAGCAAAGTAAGGGAAATGGAGTTAAAAGTTTCATTTATGGAAGTGGAGACAAAGTGCTTCTAACATTGTGACCTGTTTTTGAAGACCTCTCTCATTCTATTCACTCAGTGTTGGTCTCTGGGACAACATCTTATAAAGCTAGAAACGTAGCACTTGGGGGGGGAGGGGGAATCTTCAAATGAGTGGACTTTAAAGTTTTGTTTACAAAAAAACAATGGTAAAACACTGATGATGCAAACTATTCTCAGGACATCAGCAATTAATATTAGATACATATACCAAAGTTAAAGTTCTTTGTGTATTTCAGGATATTAAGGCAGTTGGAAAGATTATTCCAATAAACAAACACTTTCAGAGATAAAAATAAGCAAAACTCCCATCTCTCTACCTATTGTTGAAATCTGTACCTACCAAATATACTACTTTGATGTTTTGTTTCATTTTAGAAAGGCATTCATTCCCATGCCTCTTGGTTAGCTTCATTACAGAACCATTGGGATTACTTTTTTTCTGAATATTAATGGGCTCTGAATGTTTCAGTATATTCAAATTAGCAAGTGTAAGGAAACAAAGCCCTACTAATGAATTAAGAAAAATATTAGACACGCTTGTATCTTAACACAGCAAAATTCTAATTCAATTACCAAAATACTTGGGAGTCTTACACAGAGCTCGATTCATCCCAGAGCCCATTCAAGGCAGCCACGGGGGTCACTCTTGTGAAACCAAAGATGTCCTCCTCCAGTAACCCAACTCTGGAGCCCCGGACACCACCGCGGGCTGCGGCCCAACTCTCCGGTTTTACTAACGGGGGAGGGGGGTCTCGGATGCATGCGCAATAGGGGTATGTGGTATATTTAATTCTGACTGTTCTATGTAAATATAAATAACACAGTTATTTTGACGACATAATCAAAGAATGCAAGAGAAAATGAAGGAGGAACAAACAAATGATAAAATGAGCTTTTTTTTACATGGCAGCAGCCAGAACCCTATCAAATGGCTCGCATGCCTAGTTCCTTAAAGTAACACATCCCTAAACCAAAATACTTCAATCGCAGTAATACACGGTTTAAAAAATATCTGGAAAAATATCCTTTTGGGGGGCTATCCAACCTTGCTTCTACTCTGGTCAATATTTTAACAGTTTTTATTACACAGCCAATTGGTGAACGTACATCAATCTATCTTTCAGTCACCTTTAGTCAACATTTGAGACTTAACAGCACGTTCATGGGGGAAATGCCTTTCTGCTGTACGTTCAGTTAGGCTCACCGACTAAAGTTCCTTTTGTGACTTGCTGGTTAAGTCAGCAGAGTGCTGGACCCCAGGGTCCCAGGGCTCCGTCCTTTGTTACGCAGCGGACACCCCTGGAAGGCCCGGCCCCACGCCCACGGGCACATCTGGGCTTCTAGAAACAGTCCGCGGAGTCTCCCCGGCCTCCTCATCCCCCAGACGCCGCTCAGGTCCCCGAGCGGGGCACAACGCGACGCGCAGGAGCCCCGAGGAAAGTGCCCACCACCAACTCCAACCCCAAATCCGCCTCGCCGGCGCAGGACCCCACTCAGGTGTGAACACTTATGTAATCGTCCTCGGGGGGCCACGCCTTTCCCACCGCCCCCCTCCGCCAGAACAAAGTGAAGTTTAAAATAGAAACCAATTACCTGGCCTCCGCCGCGCCTCGGCCCCCGGAGCCCGGTCCGCGCCGCCGCGCAGACCCCGCGCAGACCCCCGCCCGGACTTGGGCCCCGACCCGGCCCAGTCCCCCAGCAGACCCCAGCCTCGGGCCGGACCCGCCCCCTCTGCGGCCAGGCCCCTACCCCGCCCCCTGGCCCCAGCCGCCCCACCCCCCAGCCAGTTCCCCTCCCCGGCCTGCCCTTCCCCCACAGACCCCCTCCCCACCCCGGCCCCGCTCCCTCCCCCGCTGCTCCCCCCCCTCCCGCCCCGCTCGCCCCCGCCCCCCCGTCCCGCACAGACCCCCGCCTTTGTTATGGTGCGAAGTTGGGCAGTGGGTCCGCGTCTCTTTCACTTCTTGGGTTACAGTGCAGGCGTGTGACGTCCGCTCCACATGACGGGGGGGGGCGGGCGCCGAGGGGCGGGGGCGGCGGGCCAGGCCCTCCCCCACCTCTCCGCCCCTTCCCGCCCCGCCCACAGCCCTCCTCCTGCGAGCCCAGCAACAAGCGGCCGCCGCCCCCGCCCCCGGGGCGGGCAGGTAAAGTCCCCCGCCCCCGGCCCGCCCCCGCCTCTCACGCCCGCCCCTCTCCGCCACCGCCCAACCCCCCGCCCCCCCACACACACACCGGACACACGCCCCGCGCCCCCCAGCAGCGCCCAGCCCCAGCGTCGCCGCAGCCGAGAAACAGAAATAGGAATGATTTAATCAACGACACCTCCTGATGCGGCCCCTGCCTTCCACCGGAGCTCGCCGTGCTGGGGGTCGCGTAGAACTCGGCTTTGGGGGCGGAAATGGCCGGAGTAGGAGGGGACACGTGCGGTCGGACACTGCTGTGTCACCGAGTTAGGTTCTTGCAGGAAGGGAAGGACGAAGGTGCCTGGGCCGCCCACGGACCCTCGGAGTGACCTCGGTGCGGCCTGGCAGCCCGGCACACTCTGCGTGGACAAGGTCTCTCCCAGGGGTCTCCTGGCAGGGGTCTCGGGGGGCGGGGGAGTGGGCACGTGGGTCCTTAACCCTCCCACGGCTTCGTCACCGTCCCGGAGTAAACCGCAGCCCCGCAGCCGCCGGGCTCCCCAGAGACACAGCGCCCTGGCGTTTCGCGGGGATGCGGCCGGCTCAGGGCTGGTCCCGCACGTCCCCAGGTGCATACTGCACGAGCACGCACACTACTACCAATACCCCGGGAGGGTCGGCGCCACATTCGGGCAGCAGGAAGCGTGGGGTAGCGGGCGACGCACTCCGCCCGCGAACACGCCTATTGTGCGGGGCCGGGCGCAGCGTCCAGGAGCAGGTGGGAGCGAACTTTCACTCCACGACCGCGAGCACTTCGCACCCGCATCTGCTGTGGCCCAAGCATCACCTCCCGGGGAGAAATGAAATCTAAGTTGGAAGACACGCTGCCCTTCACTTTTCTACAGTTCCATCAGTTCCAACAACCGCCGTCTCTACAGCCTCCCCCTCGCCCCCCCGCGAGTGGGCGCCTTCACCCGGACCCGAAAGGCGCCAGGGCGCGCGGCCCGCAGGACCGCGGCGGGTGGAACCGCACATTTCCATTCCCAGTTGCCGAGAAGCGTAATCACACCGCTCCTCCTTCCTTCCCCTCCTGCAGGTTTCGACTTGAATCCGAAAGCGCCCTAATGCTCGTTCTTCGCAGGACATGCGGAGGGGCAGGGCCCCCCCGGAATGGCCGTGTGCCCACCTAGCAGGACCCACTCGAATAAAAGCGTGTCCGCGTCCACATCACACATCTGTGCACATGCAGAAGCCTGCGGGTGCGCGGGGCCGGCCAGACTTCACCGTGCAGACACATGGGCGCGGGCGCGCGCGCGCGCTCACGCTCACTCCAACCCAAATTACCTCCGGGATGGAGAAAGCCGCTGCGGATTGGCCAGCGCAGCCGTCACTCACGCCCAGGGGGCAGGGAGACTTTGTAAAGCTGTTTCCTTTTTTATTTTTTTTCCTTTTTTTTTTCCCCTCCTCTCCACGGTTGCATTTAATGGTAAAACAACAGCAGAGCTCTGAAAGTTAGCCATCTGCGTGGAGAGAGTTTGCCTTCCTTAACGAGGGAGGCGTCAGACGACACCATTTAAATACATTTTTACTTCCACCAGGATGAAAAGGTAAATGACCGCTCCGGGCGCGGGCGGAAAGGGAGCTCCGGGCGGGAGGAGGGTCTCTCGGAGGGTGGACGCGGCGTGGAGAGTTGTTCTCCACGCCCGAGACGGGCTGTGACCTTTCACTGATCTCGAAATTAAAAAATATTTTCCAAAGGTCATAAGAAACACGCCCCTAATGTATTAACCCATCATTTTAATTTTATTATTTAAGCATGCGCCAGCAATCGTGTTTCCTTAAGAAACAACTGACCTATTTCTGGCTGGAGATAAACGATCATGTTAACAGATGTTAATCTTGTAATCTGTTTTTCCTGTAAGCACTTTACCTACCCGGGTTTCAGACTTTAAAAATAACATCTTTTCCAAAAAGACCTGACGTCACAGTTCACTCCCTGCAAAATCACACTCCCCCTCCAGTTTCTTCCTCAGCAATGATTTCAAAGACATTAAATCTTTTTCACTTTATAAATGCTGATTTGTTCTGCCTCAACTCCCACAGGCTTTTATTTGCATTTCAAATTCCACAGGTTACACCAGTCGCCTTTTCAAAAAATGTAAACCAACAATGAAGCAGCAAATGGCTTTTTGTGCATCTGGATTAAATAAGGCGCAGGATGAATATATTTAAAAAGAGGGCTGCGCGAGTTGATCTTTGCGCACCCGGAGACCGAGTGACCCTTCATCAGCAAGCCCCGCGGAATGAGTGACACACGCAGCCTCGGAGCTCTGGTCCGATCCGTCTGCTGCGGGAGGCTTATTAGCGCAGATAATAAATGGGGCTGACTTACAGACCCACATTTTCTGAGTAAAAGGCTGGTTCTCGCTGGTCCCTAATTGCAGGACCCACTAGTGTCCCAGCCCACGAGGCCAGACAGTCACCGCACACCAGCCTTCCTCCATAAACCGCTGGTTTTAAATGCCCCAGTCGACTGGCTTTCAACAAACTTATTCATACAAAGTTTCTTTAAAACTTGACGAGACGGTTTAATCTAAACACTGATCATAACTATTCAGTCTGTTCTCCCTACAAATGGCAGGGCAGGCGCCTCCCCCATCCACCTCCCCCCCTCCC
>CM052443.1:1920695-1936512 GCA_028533085.1 Varecia variegata | reverse complement strand
CACCCCCACCCCGTCCGAACTTCCCTTCCAAGAGCTTTCACTTCTTTAATGTTAGGGTCACTCCTAAGCTCCCAGCTGATAGGCAAGCAGCAGGGGAGGGGGACAGTGAAAATAGCCGCCCCCCCCAGGCAAACACGTCCCCTAGGCAGGAGCGCTGGGTGCCCGCAGGCTCCGATCCCGTCCGCCAAACCCTCAGTAACTGACGCGGCTCCTCAGGGCCCGCAGCGCCATCCCCATCACCCACCTTCATTAGCCCGAGCGTTTTACTTTAAAGTAAGGCAATTTGCTCTTTGTCTCCTAATGGATGGAGAGCGCATCCGAGCTCCCCTCCTCCCGCGTCGCCTTTGCCGAAGTGTACAAAGCCAGAGCGAGCCTCTTCCGCGCTCCCACCCCGGCCCCCACCCCGCCCCTCCACTGCGGTAAAAACCACCTCCCGGGCGCTCGCCCCGCCGCCCGAAGTTGCATCTTCCCCTCTCCTGGAATTGCAGAGCGGAGCAACTACCAGCAGGGAAAGCCAAGTAGCCCTCCCCGCGCCCGGGGAGCCCCTCCCCGGCGCACCCCCTCCCCGGCGCCTCCCCCATCGGCGCACCCCGGGGTCCCAGGCAAGTCTAAGCCCCCGGCCCCGCGCCCTCCGCCCGCCGAGGGCCCTGCGGCGCACCACCCCGCCCCTCGCCCGGCCCCTACCTTGGCGGGGAGGCGGTGGGCCCGGGGAGGAGGACGCGCACGCCCCGCGCATCTGAAGGTGAAGCCGAGCGCCCGCGGCGCGGAGCCGAGCGCTGCACTAGACCGACCGCGCCAGCTGCGCCCGGGCGCGGGGGACGCACGAGGGCGCGCGGGACCCGCCACGCGCCCGGCCCCCTCCCCGCCCTGCCTGCGCGCGCCCCGGACGCGCCCGCCCCGCGGGGGCCCAGGCGCCGGCCCGGCACCGGGGGCTGCGCTGCGCGGGGAGGGGGCCGGGCGCCCGCGGCCAGGCACAGGCCGGAGGCTTCCCCCAGCCCGGGAATGGTCTGCCCTGTAGGAAACGCACACGCTCCACTATTGTCTCATCAGCACAAAGTTCTGCCACACTGCGGGGAAAGTCTGGAGGCTTGCAATGACTCAGACACAGATAATTTTTCCCCTAATAGCCCTGAATCAGGATTCCAGCGGCTGGTGGTCGCCCCTTCTCAAGGTCTGGGGCTGCCGCAGCTCCAGGTCCCGGAGGCTGTTTACGCGCGCACACACACGCATCCATACGTGCAGACGTGCTCGGGATGCAGGTCCAGCCGTCGCAGGCACCTGGGCACTGAGCCTCGAATCAGGATTCGAATGTGGATGCCCCTCCGGGAGTCCCGGATGCGTGTGCATTAACGCGGCGTGGCGTGTGCGTTTCGCTCAACTTCCTGGTCCACGTTTCTGGGCATTCAGACTGTCAGTACCTGAAGTCCTGGACCAGGGATCAAAGGGGTCCTCCTCGAAAGACTTCAGAACAGCGACTCTGCCATATGGCCGTTTAAAAAATGAATGTTGTTGTTGTTTACTTGTGTCCTTCAAAGTTCAACTCTTATTTTTCTGTTCTTAAAACTTAATTTTCTTCACCTCAACTACTCCTTGCGGGCAGCAGTTAGTTGCAATAAATCGAGTCTAGGACTAGAAATCCTAATTTGACTCCAAAACGCTTTCAGGGTCCGTGGCAGGGAGGGGCTGGGGAGAGGAGGGAAGAGTTAGAGCCCCAGGAGGAGGAGGAGGAGGAGGGAGAGAAGGAGGGGAGGAGGGGGAGGAGGGAGAGGAGGAGGGGGAGGAGGGAGAGGAGGAGGGGAGGAGGGGAGGAGGGGGAGGAGGGAGAGGAGGGGGGGCGGGGCAGGTTGCAGCGAGTGGGGCGAGCGCGCCCCGGACCGGGTGGTGACGTAGGCCGGGGCGCTGTGGGCTGCGGAGGGTAGTCCTATCTGCTCCCACCAGGCTCCTGGCCATATTGTTCTCCTCTCCTCGTGATAACTCCGCAGCAGAGGTGGACTCCGTCCAAGACGCCCGGCGTGGCTCTGCCTCGCCGTGGGCGCCGCAGTCCGGCGCGTACCTTCGCGGGGGCGTTTCCTTTGCCCACGTTCGCTGCCCCCGAGTTGAGGCATTTACAAAAGAAACTACTCCAGGCGCGCCGCGAAGGGAGGTGCTTGTGCCGGAGCAAAGCTGGAAATCAAACGCGGGGCCATTCGCTTGTGGTGTGCGTGTCCGTGTGTGTGTGTGTGCGTGTCCCTGTGTGTGTATGCGCGCGTGTGTGTCTCCACGGAGGAGCGGGGAGAAGGACGGACGAGAGCCTCTGCGACCACGCATCCGAGAATCCTAAAACGTAAGCTCCGTGTGACTAATGGTCGGCACTCATTGGGATAGCAGGCATGGTAAAGGTCACGGACAATTGTTGCTGGTTTCGGCAGGAATGCCTAAGTGGGATGTACTCTTGAACAAATTTAAGTCTGATTCACAGGGAAGTATTGAAGTGCCCACGATTCATTTCCATGCCCAGTGACAATGCACAAATAAAAGTATCGCCCCAGTTCAACTAATTACATAGATAAAAATGGCCTGTGTACATTACATATATGTATGTACTGACAAAGATTAAAATTTGCATACTTGCAATTTTAGGGGGTTTTTGGTAATATTTTGGAATGGATGTGTCCTGTGTACATTACATATATGTATGTACTGACAAAGATTAAAATTTGCATACTTGCAATTTTAGGGGGTTTTGGTAATATTTTGGAATATATTTGGAATATATTTGGAATATATTTGGAATATATTTGGAATATATTTGGAATATATTTGGTAATATATTTGGAATGGATGTGAGTCGATGGTGTATAAATCATCTGCATTCTTGGATATATTTAATAGTACAATCTTGCACTAATAATTTCCATGTGTTGGAAATTGACAAGCCAGATCAATGAGCGGTGAGCAAACGTGCACACACCTCCAGATGAAACTGTAAAATTTTCATGACTTGCTTCCTTTCTGTGGCCTGTGCAGGTCCCTTTCTTAAGTCACTCACATGTGATTTCACTCAGGGCTATGTCTGTCTACAATAATACTGTGCTTTTAAACGATTTCCTTTCTTCCACATTTCTCTACAATGCTTGCAAAGTCTGAGAACGTAATTTTATAGATAGGCAGGAGTTAAATTCTGGTGTCTGGCATGGCAAACCTGGGAAATGGAAGCTTGAGGCCAGCATCATTTTGTTACTGACAGTTGGAACGAGTTTACATTGATTGCACACAGAATCACTGCTGGTTGTTCATTTGTCAATGCATTATTGCCAGTGTAGTCTACACACAAAAAAGGCATAAAAATAAAATATATAATCAGAATTCCCATACTATTCCTATAGCCATATTTAGCATTCCCAAAATTTCACCTATTTAATATCTTGAGACATTTAAAGTAGCCATTAGAGATTAAGGACACTTTCTACACATAATTTAAACCCCTGGAATGCCCAGAAGAGGTTCTCCTATGTGGAAATGTTTCGGTAAATTGTAACACCTGGATATTGTAAGGTCAGTAATATTAATGGTTGATATTTGGCTATTTATAATTTTATAACATTCTGGTTCATGAAATAGATGGGAAAGACAACACTTATTTTCCCTTGTTATTATCTATGAATTATTTGTTCTGCATTTGGGACTTTGCTCCTTCCAACATTTTGAGGAAACAGTGTTCATTGGTTATGGAGTGATTAAGGATGTTTAGATAAGAAAAGTTCTTGACGAGTTCCATTAAAAATAACTCAGAGTAAAAAACAAACAAAAAACAAACAGAACCCGTCCCCACCAAAGGCCTTGTCTGACAGCTAGAAGTGAAACTTGTTCTAGAACATAAAAGCCAAAACAAACTAAAAAGTATGTATTAAATATGCATGCTCAAAAATTTAAGTGCTACGATTAGACACTTTGGTGCACTACTTAGTAAATATTTAATACTGATTCTATCTGTGTGAATTTATTAGGATTTTCTGAGTTATAACTAAGAAGAATGACATTATTCACCTAAATCAAGGGGTAATCTTTTGCTTTGTGAAATAAATTTACAGATTGAAAGTGGATTAGGAATATAATTTAAATTGTCAGCAAGTATTCCTAGGTAAAGACTGTTTTTAGGAGTAGTACAGCTGCCTTTATATTGTTTGGAGTAGGTAACCATTTCATGAATAAATAGAAATTGGATATTTAATCACTGATGGTTTCAAAAATATTACCCCAATTCCAACTTGTTCTTTCTTAAAATTTTTCCTTTTCAGAGAACTTTAAAACTCAGAGAATACACTGTATTTAGAATATGAAGGAAGGGAAAAACAGCACACCAGCACGAGTGTGTCAATATGTAATTTAACCTCTGATAATCCCCTTCATGCAAAGTTGTGACTACATTTTGAATAGACTCTTCTACAAAATGGTTTCAAACTGCTTGAATCAAAAGTTAACTAACAGAATATTTCTAATCTTAGTTTAGGAAACTATCTCAGTTCTCATGTACATTTCTTACACACACACACGCACACAAAACCACCTCTAACATGATCCATACTCAGACTTTCCCATGTTTACACTAAGATAACTTCTTACTGAGCAGCTTTCTTTTGTACAGTCTTTTATATGCAGGATAACTGAGGGTCAGCTGGCTGTGATTTCGACTTAATCGTGGTTGAGACTTGTGTCTTGTGTGAAACACTTTTGTAAAGATTTATTCATCCCTCTTCTATGGAAGTCTAAAGATTCCTCCTAGCCATACCTGAAGTTTTAGCTGAGTAATCAGCAAAGCATATGTGTGATACAAAGATGCCTCACTTATTCCCCACCATGGTAGAAATCTTAAGAACTTTCCCACAAAATCAGCATTGGTAACAATCTGTCCTTGTTTTCTCAAAAACAACAAAAACATTCATGCTGACCCCATGCACTGTTCTTATTGCAACATAGATTTTACTTTTACTAATTTTTGCTGCGTGTCTGTTTTGGGTAAGGACAGGGATGGCACTGACAAAGAGCAATGTTGGAGCACAGATTTCACAGATGCCCAACGGAGGCAAGACCGCTGCCGAAACTGTCCTGGCAGCTGGAGCGGTGGCAGTCCCGCTTTCCCACCCTTGGCAGTCTTTGGTAACTCCATCAGGACTTCCCAGCAGGTAGACGACCCTCAAATCTGTTCTTAATTTCAACTTAAGTAAAAGGCTCTGAGCGACAGCTGGCTTCAGAGTAACTGACACAGAATCCCGCACTTGTGGTTCATAACGGTCTCAAGAATAAAAGGAACTAGGCCACAGAGCAGAATTCATTTAGGGAAAGACAAATTCAATAAGGATTCCTCTTTTGAAAGATTTCCCATGTTAGGGAAGAGAGGGGCCTGTTTTTCCTATTACCTTTTCTTATAATCCTACAGCGTGTTAATTACATAACAGATAGGTTGTGACCTCTGAGCACCACACAGCCTTAGGACAGCCGAGCCATTGACTTTCTCTGCCCCCCAGGCTCATCGCGGCTCCCCGTGCATAACTGATTACGTGTGCATGTTTATGCAAACTTTTCTAACAGAACTGAAAATAAAATAAGGGAACCATCGGTATCTTTTTCACCGTGGGCAGGCCAGGTACACTTGTAACGAAACTGAGCAGGCAAGAAAGGCTGCAAGACCTCTCTGTCTGGGATCTCATTTGACACATGCGTAATACAGTTAGGAGGGCAGAGTTTGCATTCAGGGGGTGCAGCGGTGTTAGAAACAGAACAGAGGCCGGGCGCGGTGGCTCACGCCTGTAATCCTAGCACTCTGGGAGGCCGAGGCGGGTGGATCGCCCGAGGTCAGGAGTTCGAGACCAGCCTGAGCAAGAGCGAGACCCCGTCTCTACTAAAAATAGAAAGAAATGATCTGGCCAACTAAAAACATATATAGAAAAAAATTAGCCGGGCATGGTGGCGCATGCCTGTAGTCCCAGCTACTCGGGAGGCTGAGGCAGGAGGATCGCGTAAGCCCAGGAGTTTGAGGTTGCTGTGAGCTAGGCTGATGCCACGGCACTCACTCTAGCCTGGGCAACAGAGTGAGACTCTGTCTCAAAAAAAAAAAAAAACAGAACAGCAAGGAGGGAAGTCGTCAGAATGTGGATGAATTGTCATGATTATGGAGTAACTATAATTTTGACATAATTAAGGAGTTCAGATGTTTTGTTGATGGAAAGGCTAGGTACAATTTGGAGGGGACGACTTTTTAATATACACGAAAGTTACTATTTTACCCATTTTTAAGTGTACAATGCAGTGGTACATTCACAATGTTGTGTAATCATCTCTGCTATCTGTCTCCAGAACTTTTTCATCGTTCCAAACAGAAACTCTGCCCCCGTTGAACAAAACCTTCTCGTTCTTTTCTTCCCCAGCCCCTGGCACCCACCAGTCTGCCTCCTGTCTCTAGGATTCCGACTCCTCTAGGGACCTCGTGCAAGTGGAATCACACAGTATCTGTCCTTTTGCGACTGGCTTAGCCTGATTTCACTTCGCACAGTGTCCTCGAGCTCATCCAGGTTGTCGTGTGTAGCTAGGTGGTATTTTGCCTCCTTTTAAAAAAGACACAGAAGTTATCAATGGAGGTGAGAACTTTGCCAAAATTCTGATTAATGGAGTAACTATATAATTTCAACAAAAACAATCCTCAAGACTTTTTATTGTTACCTAAAGTGATTGATTTCCTCATCTGGCTGTCTTTGTTTGTCTGTGCCCACCTTGTAACCTTCAGAAGAAATATAACAAAGTCTCACCTTCCCAAATGGAAACCGGAACAAATGTAACCACATGGAGCCAACCTAATGCTGAATTTGAGTTAAATTCATGTTAAGGCATTTTTAGAAATCATAAAATTAAAATTAATGTCAGTATAAAGAAACAGAGAAGCTGGCCAAGTGTGGTGACTCTCACTTATAATCCCAGCACTTTGGAAGGCCGAGGTGGGATAGTTGCTTAAAGTCAGGAGTTTTGAGACCAGCCTGGACAACATAGTGAGACCCATCTCTACAAAAAATAGAAAAATTAGCCAAGCATCATGGTACATGCCTGTAGTCCCAGGTACTGAGTAGGCTGAGGCAGGAGGATCACCTGACCCCAGGAGTTTGAGGCTGCAGAGAGCTGTGATCACACCACTGCACTCCAGCCTGGACGATAGAATGACACCTTGATTCCAAAAAACAAAGAAAGAAATAGAGGAGTTGATCTATCAGGCATTTGAGATGGATTAATTAATGTAGCCAAGCACTAAGGCAACCCCAGTCTTCTTGGCCCCCAGGAAAAGCCTTTGTTTAAAAGGGTTTATCTTTCTGGGGACTGAAGTAGGTCCCAGGCATGGGTGTCTGGGGCGTCACTGCTGGGCCATGAAGAGGCATTTAGAATGGATGAAGGTGCCCCAAACAGATATGAAATTAATGGTGTTAAGTTAAACTTGAGGGGTCAAGGTGGCATTTTTGTAAAGAGACAAATAGTTTGACCTCACTGAGTCACTAAATTGTACAGATTCTCGCGCTTTTGAGCATTTTGTGTTTCATGGCAGCATTACAGTAAGTGACAAGAGGGAAACGTGGGAAATAAGAGAAGATGCAGAAACATTTTACACACCGAAAATTTAAATACTGTTTCAGGTAGGCAGTCATTTTAAAAAGTTTAACAGTGTTTTTAAATCTTAGTTTTTCATATCTGTTCATTGATTCATTCATTTCACATTTACTACTTTAAGCCAGGCACTAAATCAAGTGCTAGTTTTAAAAGCAGTATTTATTACCTGCTTATTGTGTAGGGAATCTTCCTAAGAGCTTAAGTTCTATGTCATTTACTATGTCACAGTGACCCATGAGGTGGGAGCCACTGTTGTCCCCGCTCACAGATGCTGCAGGAGAGGCCCAGCTGGTGAGCGTCGGGGGTGGTGTCTGGACACAGGAGCCGGGACCACGAGGCCACCCCTTAGGTCAGCCTGCGCCGGGCTGTACCTGGCCGGAACACCACAGCTCTGGAGATTTTATAGATGATCAAAGCCAAATATGTGTTTCCTTGTGATAAGTTTAGGAACTTGTCCCAGACTCTCATGTCCAGTTCTCACTGCGTTTGTGGGTCATTTGCACTTGTGTAAACTCCATAGCTTCTCCTGATCGCACTGTTTGTGTCACCTACGATGGCATTTGTCACTTACCACAGAGCAGTTGCTAGTCTCTGCACACCTACTGTGTTATGTAATTATGCAGGAATACCTACTGACTGGTGGGGAATCTCCGTGAAAATCTGTTTCACTTAGTTTCTCAAAGGATTTGAACTGGCTTTTTAAAATATATAAAACACAAAAGGATAGCACAAACAATGGGGCAAATTAGGTCAGGAAAAATACAAGTTGAAAAACAGTGAAGTCAGGGTCCATTTAAGCTCGACCAGACTTGACCAGGTGTTGACACATGTCTGGGCACCCCGTGGGTTGTCAGGGATGCAGAGTTTCCCTCTGAGCTTCCTAGCATCCAAAGCAACAGGGAAGCTCTATGCTTTGCAAGATTTGTGCCATCTATAAAATGAAAATGGTCCTGTCCCGATGGCTCATGTCCGTTATCCCAGCACTTTGGGAGGCCGAGGCAGGAAGATCACTTGAGACCAGGAATTCAAGATCAGCCTGGACAACATAGTGAGACCCCCGTCTCTACAAAAAAAAAAAATTTTTTTTAAATTAACCAGTTATGGTGGCATTAGCCTACAGTCCCAGCTACTGGGGAGGCTGAGGCAGGAAGATCACTTGAGCCCTGAAGTTTGAGGCTGCAGTGGGCTATAATTGTGCCACTGCACTCCAGCCTGGGAGACACAGTGAGACCCCATCTCTAAAAAATTAAATTGAATTAAATTAAAATGTAATGGACTATGTTCCCAAAAATATTGTTACCAAACAAAAAAGTTTGGATGTTCTCATTATAGTTTAGAGGCAAAACTATTAAACCACAATTTATTTATTTATTTATTTATTTTTTTTTTTTTTTGAGACAGAGTATCACTCTGTTGCCAGGGCTAGGGTGAGTGCCGTGGTATCAGCCTAGTGCACAGCAACCTCAAACTCCTGGGCTTAAGCGATCCTACTGCCTCAGCCTCCCAAGTAGCTGGGACTACAGGCGTGTGCCACCATGCCCAGCTAATTTTTTCTATATATATTTTAGTTGGCCAGATAATTTCTTTCTATTTTTAGTAGAGACAGGGTCTCGCTCTTGCTCAGGCTGGTCTCGAACTCCTGACCTCGAGCGATCCACCCTCCTCTGCCTTCCAGAGTGCTAGGATTACAGGCGTGAGCCACCGCGCCCGGCCTAAACCACAATTTAATAAGAATTCATATGAATTACCTTATCTGCAAAGTGGGAGTCACACTTAGAGTTATTGTGAACAAGAAAAATAAAAATGTGAAACTCACTTGAAACTGGTGTCGTAGTGTACGAGTATGGACAAAAGTAAGTTCTCTTTTTAATAGCAGAGATCCCCTCCCCATATAGCTGCTGGTGTAATCGATGTTATAAAATTATATGTTAATTTAAAATGTTATTTTAAAATATCTGAAAGCTTAAGAAATATTATCCCAAATTGCATTAATACTCTTGAAATGGGAGTCATTTCTGGAACCCTTCCTTTTCTCCCCATAGATTTTTAAACTTTGTTTCACAGAATGTCATTGGTATGGTCACGCCTAGCAGAATCTGGAATTCACACCCCAAAGCACAAATGTTTGCAAACTGTTTTCACTTAAGACCTCCTTGGAGATGTCCCCACTCTGACTGAGCCCCCCCCCCTCCTCCCAGGGCGCCCTGCACACTCTGCTCCCGGGGACGAGCAGGCTTGTGGGCTGTGCTTTGCTTCCAACACACAGACAGGGGCACAGAGGCTTCCTGCCTCAGAACTTGTCAGCACTTTGCTTTTCCCGGTTAAATTCCAAAGCTAGGCAGCCCTGTGCCTCTGTGCTGAGGCAGGCCTCCCGATGGGCTCCCGGGTGTGCAGAAACTTCTGGGGTGTGGACTTCAAGGCATTTCAGTAGCACGCAGCATGTGCGGGATCTGCACGCGCACTTTTGCTTCTTTATTTCCTACAGCTTAAGCTCTTTGGCTTCTAGAAAGCCTTTATTTAAAATAAATACAGAAAAGATGTGTTACACTGTGAGTTACAATACAATACAAGCATCCATTAAGTACCAAACTCTGTTCAAACAAAGTTCATGGATGGACTGACAAATTTACAAAAGCAGGGAAATGCCAAGAGGAGGGGCTGCCTCTCGCCGGGGTCTCCCTGTTGTGTGAGTAAGTGGAGGACAGAAAGCCCCCGGCCAGGGATTCTGTCCGTTTTCCCTCTGGTTCTAGTACCTCTGCAAATGCAGGGTGGTAGTACAAGGGAAAAGGAATCCTTAAACTGTGGTCATTTTTTATATGTACCCTTTTTTCCAGAAAATCAATTACCCCATACTTAGAGGGTAGAAAAAACAATATTCCACTTCCCAACCCCTCTCCCACACCTCATTTGTTTTAAACTTGCAATTGAGCGTCTCCAGTTGTTTACACTAGGGCTTCATCCAAATGGAGCAGAGAATACATTTTTAGCCAAACTGATAATAAACTTTGATTCTAGATCTTGTATTCTTTAGGAAGACTTCTTCTATAACCGGAGTTTACTAATATTTCTACTTGTAGGAAACATTTCTTTGGAAAATACAAAAAATATATAATTAAAAAAGCCGTATCTGAGAAGTATTGTATAGAGAACTATTAAACTACTCTTACCTTTTCAATGCCAGGAAATTCATCCTATATTCAGATACTCACACATACCCCTATAGTTAAAACTTTGATGGCACTTCTTTCAATTACTGAAGACAAAAATGGAATTTCAAAAACTGAACTCTGCTCTATAAGAACCTATAACAATATTACTTCCATTTTATAATGTCCTTCTTTCCCCCATTATACGTTATTGTGCAGTATTATGTCACCCTTTCTTGCTGTCCCACATTGCAGGGAAGTTAACGGCGCAAACACCCTGTGCAGTTCCGCGCCTCTCTGCTCCCGGTGAAGTAGGCAGAGACTGATGCCAACACCACACGTTCATTCAAGGGAGCGGGAAAAGCGTGGTTACCTAGCATGCCGAGAAAAAATATAGAAACCAAGTAAAAAACAAATAAAGTCTGACAGAAAATGTTTATCGCACCAAAAACTAATTTCCAAAATGTGCTGCCTACATGAGGACGGAGTTGTGAAGCTACACAACTGCTTCTCTCTTGTGTACGGACTTGCCCGTGTTCTAGCTCAAAGCTGACACGCGGAGAATGCCATAGGCATAAAAGGTAGGAACAATAAGTTACAGGTGATTATTTACAAGACAAAAAAGACAACACGAGTGCATTAATCTGCGATGTCTGACCTCCCAGTGACAGAGCCGCGGTGTCCGTGTGAGTCTGTGTGTCCTCACACCCGCTGTGATCGGACTGGGTGACTGAGCTGGTACCTCTGGAACAGGAGAGCAGGGTCCGTTTTGTGGAATTATAATAATCACACATGCTATTTGGAAATGTTTTCTCATTGATTCCATTTTAATTCTTCTCAGAACAGCAAAGTGAAATGGCTCAGAATTATTCACTCCATTTAAAAGTTTAAACTCCAGGCAAAGTTGTTCTGTTTCCTATGTGACACAGTCAATTAGAAGTGGAAGTGTTTTGAATTCATACATGTGTTTCAGAATCATGCATCTCAGAATATAGTTCTTAAAGACCACTGGCCCCATCCAGGTACTCTGAGAAGGGGTGTTCCTACTTGTTCTGTCCCACCCTGATGCACAACGTCTTGAGCAATTGTTCTCTTCTGTGTAATTTCTAAGTTCCCCAATACAATGGATAGTGACAAATGTTAATAAGAATTGTGATCCTCTAGCCAAGATTTTCTTGAAAAACATAGCAGTGAGAAATTGCAAATTTGTGGCGATTCCTGGGTAGACTCAACTTTATTGACCAATGTCAACTGCACACGTGATTATATTAATAACTTAAACAGCCTCTGGATAATGAATGAAGTTAAACTGTATTTCAGGGGCTAAGGGAACACGGCAACGTTGGACGTAAGTGTGGGTAGCAGCAGTAAAACCACGAGTCATACAGCCTAAAAGGTTAACTGTGATATAGTCACGCTCGCGATGTTACTGCAATGATGAGATTGGACAGATAAGACGAGCAGAATCAAGTCACTCATGCACTCAAGCAGTACTGGATATTCCCTGAGCTCGTGCTAGCTGGGTCCCGAGCCCTCGCCAGTGCGACAGTGTCCCAGCCAGCGAGGAGCTCGCCAGGTCTCTGCAGATGCTGCACCAAGCAGACTTCACCCAGCTCTCGTCCTCACTGGGCCCCATCAGCACGGGCCCTGCCCCTGTTGTATTGGTTAAAATATCTGTGGCAGACCCTGTGGGCTGCCCACCCAAATAACAGGCGAGCCCCTTCCTCCATCCCGAGTGGTGTCCACCCTGTGCACAGCCCCCTGCCCCCAGCCCGTGTTTGGTTTAGGTACGTCTGGACAGTGCAATTCCAGCGCTGGGACAGGAGGGGACGTTTGTGGGGGTGACGTGGGGTCTTCTAGCAAGACGTCTTCTTGTGGATAAAAGGAACTCAAGGCGGGAAAAGGCCAGTCACCTGGAGCAGAACCAGTCTGGGGGCAGAACGCCAGGGGCCACCTTCCACCCATCTTCCAGCCGAGGGGGGACGCAGAGGGAAAAGGTGGGAGGAAAGAAGTGGCCCTGAAGCCACTGATGCCACTGAGCTTCGAGCACAAACCCTACCTTGGACTTAAATGAATTTACCTTATTGTTTCAGCCATTTAATTCAGGGATTTCCCTTTCTTTTCCTTGGAAGCAACCTAAATCAGTCCTGAAACGGCGGTTTGATTTGCAATCTCCCTTCCTGGCCTGTGAGCCCAGGGAGTGCAGGGACATGCGGGTCGGGAGAGCCCGGGCCAGACCCCAGAGGGCCGGGAGGTGGACGTGGTGGAGAAGGGTGGAGGGGGACGTGGTCAGACACGTTTTCGAGGATCACTCTGGCCGCCAGAAGGAGGAAGATTCGGGGGCAGAGAAATGAAATAAGAAGTAAGATGTCCTGGACCCTGAAAATCAGAATCCCGAGGTGTCTCCCTGGTGGGCAGAGAAGGAGCTGTCTCTGGAAGAGTCTGGGAGAGACCGGGGAGGTCTGGGGGACACGGAGGAGAGCTGCAGAGGCCAGGAGAGCAGTCCACGTGAGGAGGAAGCCGTGGCCCAGGGCCAGACACCACACGGGGGGCGCTGGGGGGTGGGTGCCGCAGAGGGAACCCAGGCGGGCAGTTGCAAAGGGCAGAGTGGGAGCAGCCAGGCCACACCCGGAGAGGAAGTTTGCTGGTGGATTAGCCGACTCAGATGCTTACTTTGAGGGGCCTTGGGAGGACAGAAGCCTCCTGTCCTTGTTGTTGGCCTTGAGATGGGAGAGATGTGAGCGGCTGAACGCGAAGATGCGAAGCTGTCAGGAGAGATGAAGACGACAGGTGAGTTTGTAGAATGACCCCTCGGCCACCCCTCGCGGCTCTTTCTGCTCCTCATCGGTGGAGCCACTTGACCGACCACACCTGCAAATGTGTCACTCCTCCAGGCGCTAGGAGCAGATGTCACTCCCGCCAGTGGGCTTTCGGGGCGCACTGGCCAATGTCTTTGCAAGCCCAGGCTCCCCTGGTGCGAGCAGGAGTCCACTCAGGAAGTGCTCGCTGGGTCTGTCACTGACAGCCCTGTTCTGAGCACTCTGGACGTCAAAGTGAACTCGCCGTTGCTCCATTGCAGGGACCTGTCCTCACAATGGCCTTTCTGTCCTTCCAGGACTGAGACCTGTCCACATGCTTACTCTAGACATTATGCCCCACCTGGCACCGCTGCCTTGAGTGTGAAAATCCTCACAACACGTAGCGTTGAAACTGTGTGTTCCTCGTGCCGAGCTTTGTTTGACCAACGTCGGGGCCTGGAATCCTTCTTCTGAACCCCAGACTAAGGGAAATGGGAAATAAAAAATATTGTTTTAAAAAAGAAAGAGACAGAAAAGACAGAAGTGAGGAAAGAAACCAGGAAAACATATTGCTCCATTTAAATAGGTATTGGCTGTGAAAATAGAATCATAACTATCTGGAATAATAATCCCCCAAAGCCTCAGAACCAGAGGAGAAGAAAAAAAACATGGTATGATTTTTTTTTTTATTAAGTGGAAAAAGAAGTTTGTTAATAGTGGACATTGACAGACAGAACATTTCAATGTAGGGGGTTAAAAAGTATGGGTAACAACTAGCAGAAATACGAAGGAAAATTTGTAAAAACTAACAAAAACTTCAAGAAACCATGGTAAACAGAAACACAATGCAGAATCTAGTTAAAATCCAGTTATATGCTCTTCACAAGGGACAGCCCTAAAACAAAACAAGAAGGTTAAATATAAAAGGATGAAACACCAGGCAAATATTAATAAGAACAAATTAAATATAATATCAACAGAAAATAGAATTCACAATGAAAAGAAATAAAAGAGACAGCTCATATTGATAAAAGTTACAAGAAGATTAAAATCATGGACATTTACAGACCTAAGACTATAGCTTCAACATGTATAAAGCAAGCACTAATAAATATCCAAAAATGGACAAATTGTCAATTAGATTAATGGACTTACACATCTAACAGAAATTTCAGATTCAGTCCACAAAAACTGTGTGGATAACACAATAAGCTTGAGCTAATAAAATATGGAATAGCATCTCTAATGAAGAGAGAATACAGCCTACCTGCAAATATGTATGAAGTTGTCATTTAAAAAATAGGCCTTGAGAAACTACTGATAGATTCCAAAGCGCATAAATCAAGAAGGCATTATTTTGAACCAAAATGTAAATAATTAGTAATTAACAATAAGGAAATAGCAAAACCTCCACTGGAAAAAAAGTAATTATAAAATGAGCAAAAGCTTACAATATCTTATGTTTGAAAATACTTTGTTTACCTACAAATTTAAAGATCTTAGGAGAAAAAAAAATCAATCAGAAGTTTTACTCTGTTTAGAGAAAAAGGAAATGAGGGCTCTACTTTTCAAATACTTGTGATGTTGCCACAGTGAAACCTGGAAGAAAGAGCCTTAAATAAAAATTCATTTACCGTAAAATACATGAACAAAGGTTTCAACTCAGAAAGTTATCAACAGAAAATATGAAATAAAATAAATCTGAAGAAACTCATCAATAATAATCAAACACAATTAATGAAATAAGTAGAAATAATAATAATTGATTTGAACAATAAAAGCAAACAAAAGCTATTAATATTTACCTTAATAAATAAATTATCAAATCAACTTTGCCAGGTCTAACTAAAAGTACAAGAGAATACACGTAATAAACCAGTGAAAATGAATGATATTGAAATTTTTTTAAGTTATAAAAGACTAATGTGTTATACCAATACATTTAAAAATCAAAGAAATAATTTTTTCTAAAATTTTTTAATAAATATAAATTATGAAATTGGCTTAAAGAATAAGTAGTGACCTCAAATAGACTAATAATTTATAGAAAGAATTGAAAATATAGTTAGATCTTTGAATTAAAAAGGCACCAGATTAAATGGTTTCATGCAGTTGAGTCATTTAAATTTTGTTTATTATAGAAGTAATATTTGCTCATTTTAATTAATTCAAACATATGTTAAGTACAAGCATACCTCAGAGATACCACCCCAATAAGGCAAATATTGAAATAAAGTGAGTCACATG